>CP099851.1:19560899-19736795 GCA_030062745.1 Capitulum mitella | reverse complement strand
ACCGTCTCACAAGGCCGGCACGCTCTCCAGAATAACATCACTGGCGGTTTGTGATCAGTCACAGGGGTAAAGAGGTTCCCTAACGCATACGAATGGAGGGCCAGCGCCAAACGCGGAGCCAGCGTCTCCCGTCAGTTGGGAATACTGCGCTCACTTGGGGACAGGCTTCTTGATACGTATCCTGGTTGTCTCTCAGGCCCATCAGGTTCCTTCTGAGCCAGGACAGCGCCCACCCGACAGAGGAGACATCGCAGATAAGAACTTGCCTGTTGTTTTGTGGAAGTGACCAGCACTGAGCCTGACGCGACGACGCCACGCACCACCAAACTGGCCGCCTGCCGCGCACCCGGTGCCATGGAGCGTCTCCTTCGTAGAAGAGATAAAGTGGCGCCACCTTGTTACTGCGGTCGAGGCAGTATATCAGAGTGAGTCCGGGCTCCGGTAGAGATGGGATAACTCACCTTGGCAGCGTTGGTCTGATGCAGTTTCCCGAGAATGACGTGTCTTAGAGACCTCCAACAGGTACCAAGTACCTGCACTTAGCTGGTTTTGTCAGGGTAGGCTTTCTCTAGCCTTGCCAGTACCTATCAAGGGTCCGAAATACGTTTCCTCAGTCGTTCTGCTGGAGATAAAGATATCGTCGAGGTAAGCGACTACGCCAGGAACGTCACGCAGTACCAACTTCGGAAGCCAGAATAGGCTGATGGCAGAATTAACTACAAGAGGCAAACGAGAATATCTCGGGAGTCCTTTAGGCGTGTTAACAGTCAGCATTTCCCTGGAGTTTTCGTGGACAGAAAGCTGGTTGTAGGCTTGTGCCAAGTCGATCGTGCTGAAAACTTTTCCCCCCCTAGGGGGGCAAAAAACTGCTCTGCACGGGGGGCGAAAGGTATTCAACTTCACAGCTCGTTTGGCTGTCAGTGTGAAGTTCGCCCATACCCAAATAATGTCATCCCTCTTTAATACAGGAACCAGCGGAGCTGCCAACCTATGACTATAAGACATTGCTCCAGAGCTCCGGCGGCGATGTTCGCAATTGATTCTCACCCTTTTCCTAAAGGACGGCAGTGAACGAGCTTTGAAGAACCTGGGCTGTACACTTTTATCAGTACCAAAACGCAACTTGACACCCTTGAGCTCTCCCAGTTCACGTTCAGACACATAATACTTTTTCAGATCATCTGAAACATACTGAAATATTTCCCACAATATGAACTTCCCTCTAGTCAGTTTGGACCCGTCTCAACCAGTCACGACCAAGCAAGTTTGTCCGCTTTCCCTGCACGACCACGATTTTGAGCTTATCTCACTTTTGACCCTTGTGTGAAACAGACGTCCTGAACTCTCCCAGCACTGGAATTAGCTAGGCTGCGTGCGCTTTAAGCTTAATAGGGCTAGGTTTCAACTTGGGACGAGCCCGAAGCGTTTGAAATGTGTCCCCTCCGATCAGCAAACTGTTAGACCCAGTATCTATCTCCATGCTCACCTGTGTTTGTTGGAGGCGAATATTGCGACGAAGGGGAGGGGAATTCACCCGGTTGATGTTCTTGGAGGCCGGCTAGTGCTTGTTGCCTGCTGAACGTTGTCGACGTCAGTCTCCAGCCAACTGTCCCAGTCCTCCTCGTCTGACGCGTCGACGGCGTTGGTCGCTCGCTGTCGGCTGCCACCGCGGCCAACAGGAGGCCGCCCACGGCCAGGACCGCCCGCCGCATACCTCAGAGGATTCGGACAAGCCCTACAGACGTACCCAATTCCACCGCAGTTGTAACATTTGGAGTTACGAAAAATAGATTTGAGCACTGTGGTTACCACCAGTACAACGCCAGCAACGCCTCTTAGCCGGAGTCGCACGGAGATCAGTTGTTACAGTCTGGAGAACCTCGGCCCTCTCGCCGTTACTGGACATCAGGTGATCGTCCTTGGTTGAGGTCTCCAAGGCGAGGCAGATTCCCACTGCACTGCTGAAGTCCAGAGTCTTCTCAGACAGAAGAAGACGTCTCTGCATGCTCTCGTCTGCCACGCCGATGACAAACTATTCCAGCAGCCTGTCCTCTAGAGTGTTTTCCAAACGGCAGTGCTCAGACGGCTTGCAAAGCGCAGCAACAAAGTCAGCAATCGGCTGGTCGCACGGCGGCTGCATGTGCCAAACTTAAAACGGCTGGAAACAAATGGAATAGAGTCCTGATGATCTTACACAGCGCAAAGCAGGGCCTCAAAACATACGTTCGACGGCTTCTTCCGCGAGATTAAGCTGCGGAGCGAGTACGTCTTTTTTCACATACCGTCAGAAAAACAGTTTTCTTTCTGATATCTCTGGTAATGCCGGTACTCTCCAGAAAGAAGTGCAGGCGTTCCTCCCACTTCGTTCACGATTCCAAGTGCGGCTCGAATGGCTCGATCTGTAGATGGCCCATGCCGAAATGTCGTCCGGCGTCCTGTAGTCTTCAGATGACACCCGTGGCTGCTGCGGCGCTACATCTACGGCTACGCTACGGCGCTACTCAGCTGCATACGGCGGCCTCACCACGGAAAAAATCCCATCTTCGTCGCCAGCGTACAGGCCAACGTCACTCTGTATTGGGTCTCGGCAAGGATTGCCGGACGCGGCCGGCTGGTCGGCCGCGACCGGTTACAAACAGCCGGCGAAATGCCCTGGCACGGTATTCACGGCCTTCACAGTGACTTACTTACACAGGGGCGTGCACCTCAGCCAAGCGGGTCGTCCACAGCGAGGTCGGTACAGTACATGTGCACTACATAAAACGAGTGAAAGCTCACATCAATAGTGCTTGACAACTCAGAATGCCGCTAAAATGTGTGTTGTATACATGATGGAGCTTTTTTGCACGAGGGCCTACACTGTTGATTCATTCGCATCAGATCGCAAAAAGCCCCACTGTGCGTTGGCGCGGCGGTCGCCGAGTGAGTTGCAGACGCGTCTGATTCTCAGGGGCGCCAGGTCGCCGCCGGCGGGCACGACCGGGTGGACGCCAATGGTCGGGTCAGGGGATCAGAAAAGCAGAAAGCCGAGTAGAGCAGAAAGCCGAAAGCAACAATCATTGAAGAATGTTTGATTTTAGCGAGTAGTCTACAGTTAAGCCACCATCACTAAACGATTATGCAGTTCTGTTGCGAATCATACGACTATGCTCTTCCGGTGCCAGGAAATGCTGGACTGCATGAATGTCAAGGGAGGCGGTGCTCCTACCTGCACCAACTGAACTTTGCAAGCTCCTGGTCGGTGCCGGAACATATTCAGGCCGTTTTACTACCACTCGCAAAGAACATAGGGCGTTACCCAATGGCCAAAGGAATGATCCAGGAAGACTTTGTTAATAAGCGCATCCGATCATACCCGTTCGACAGAGTTCCGAAAGTTTCCACGCATGCTACCGCGACAGGTGTGTTAGATTTACACCAGGGTGTGATGACAGACGTCTGCCCCTCTATGATTCGAAACTCACAGCGCAGGGCGCAGCGTCTTCAACCACCTCAACGCGCCTCGTATCACAACGCCTATTGTAAGACATATCTCTTGGTCGTGGCCGTGGGCAGGGGCGGATTCAGGATTTCGCCAGGAGGGGAGGGGGGCGGATGGTCAGCGCGGGGTTCCCCTGCCGGACGGACCCCCCATTTTTTGCTTTTTAGGTTTGAGAAAAGGTTTGATTTGCTCGGGTCCAGGCTGAAATAGCTAATGGAATTTTGCGCTTTTTGCCATGTAAAGTAACCGAGAAAATTCAAGCGCGTCGCCTCATTTCAGAAAATGTCGCGGTTTGTCCTTGCAAAGTGGACGAAATATGACAACTGTGGGATTTTACGCGGCTGCGTCCCTCCCTCTAATTCAGATGTCGTGTCTGTATCTGGTTCAGAGGCCCCTCTGCCTCCTCTTAGTTTCTGGGGATTTTTTTTGCTACCTTTTGGTGGTGTCGAGCCGTCTGCCGTGTCAGGGCCCTACAGCGGTCTCAGATATATTTTGTAATTTCACGTGTCCCTCGAGACGTCTCAGGTTATATTGCAGTGATAGTATTCGGCGGGATCAGATTCGATTCGGAATCAGACAATCTCAGTTAGAATGGAATTGTATTCGGAATCGATTCCACTTGTAATTGGTTTATTGGAACTGGACTCGGATTCGGCATCATTTGCCTCATTATGGAATCGGAATCGATTCTGGTCAAGCGAAATCAAGCGCAAGTCTCGTACTGTGCCGTATTTATGCAGCGCCCAGTTGTGCACGATAGTAAGAAAACTGTCAGATGCTGCTGCAGTAGTTCTGTATCGCTATCACCTCATACTTGCAAGCCGACAACTTACAAACGTACTGCAGTAGTTCAATTACCAGGTGATTACATCCATAGCCTGCAGTGTCCTTTCGGTTAAACATGTGGCGGTGCCAGGATTTTCTTAAGGCGGGGAAGCTCAGCGTGAACTGAAATCATGCGAAATTACCTGCCGGGAAGACGATGTGCAATGGTTTTCACAAAATAATGCCAGCCTAAGGATGGGATGGGGAGGGGGGCGGGTTCCCCTTTGGCTACGCCTGTGGGCGGTGCTCATTCGTGGAAGTACTGCGAGATGGATATGGGAGCTATTTGTTAAACTATCTCCTTATTTTCTGCAGTATAAAATTGATTGATGTGTGGCACCTGGTCTTGAATTTCTCTTCAAAATTGTTAGCAAGCAATTAATGAAGTCAAAAGTTCAGAACGAACATACATGGAGAACAAAAAGATCGCTGTTTCTGACCATCTCATGAGATCGAAGTGCGCTATACACTTTCACCCCGGTTACTCATGACCATACACGTTTTGATGCACTTACGAAATGCCTGTCGACACCGCGGGTCATATCCTGTGATGTACGCATGCCTTGTCGTCTGTTATAAACACAACAGTACGTGTACTACAAGAGAACGTCTATTTCCGTGCACGCGGCGCGATGACACGTGGAAACGAGTGACAAATTCGGTTCCGACACCCGGCATCGGTTTCGGTCATATGGTGGTTTGGAACTGAAATGTCAGAAGTGTAACAACATAGATCTCCGCCGCTTTATTATAAACCAAGTGGGTAAACATCACTTTTCCAGACCAAATAAGACTTCATACTTGCGTAACAAAAATGCATAACAGAGAACGACCAGGGACGCAACTAGGGGGTCCTAAGGGGCCCTGCCGACCTGCAGGGGCCCCTGCCGGCCCCCTGCCAGCCTGTAGGACCCCTGCCGGCCTGTACGACCCCTGCCGGCCCGTCGGAGACCCTACCAGCCTTCGGAGGCCCCTGCTGTCCAGGAGGCCCCATGAAGGGGGCCCACCGCTGGGCGAGAACCACCGAAATTTTTGGCTGGCTACGCCCCTGAATATGACACGCATCACGCAAGCGGGGCTCGCGCTGCCTACTTATAAGTCAGTCGCACCGGCAGTCGCGGCAGTGCTTGACCAACGCACAGCGATCAGTGGTCGCTCGGCATCCGGCGGCTCGGCGTGTCGAGTTGACGACGGCCGCCCGGCGGTCGTCCAGGTAGACGGCAGCAGCGCCTCTGCATCGCGATGCAACGTCACAGTTGCGTCAGTCGCCGAGGCAGGCGGCGTGTCGCGATGCAGAAATGAAGAGGTGGCAGCTCCTTCCGAAACAGGTGCGCCGCACGGTAGCGCGGCGGCGTTGGCGGGTCCGGAGGACTGGATATCTGTAAACAACTCAGGCGGTCGGCTGGCCTTGAGATGCCAGCGGTTCCGTCGGCACAAGCCTCCATCCTCCTCCCGCACGAGGTGGAAGCGTGGGCTGTGTTGAGCGACAACCTTGCCCCTGCGCAAGGTACGGTGAGCGCCTCCCGTGAAACGTACAAAAAAAGGGTTACCCGGCCGCAGAGGAGCGTCGCAGGTTCGCTTCTCGAACGCAGTCTTCTGCCTCGTCTGTTCTGTCTGCACGAGTCGTCTTGCCCGAGCTGTGCTTCACTGGGGTTCCAGACGGCCTGGCTGGGCCGACAGTACCGATCTGTCCCGCCGGCCAAGCAGCGTCTGTGTCGGGCTTAGGCCGATGCCCTGTCGAGGCGAACTACGCATTTCGAGCAGAGTGACGTGTTGGTCTGCTCGAAGACTGCCTCTCACCAGCCTGGCAGTCTTCTGCAGTATCTTGACAGCCTTGTGTCTGTTGCTCTGTGATGTAGCAGCCATCACAGCAGACAGTGCTCTCTGTCGTACCGTTACTCTGGTTGTAGCCTGGGGACCATGCACAGTGTTCGATTCCTCAGGTGTCACAGAACGTCTGGAATGCGTCTGAGCTGAATGGTGGCCCAGTGTCAGAGAAAAACTGTTTGGGCACACCATACCGCGGCAAATGCGCTTTCAGCTTTTGGAAGACACGTATGGCTGTGCAATAGTACAGCCTTTCGATGAAGTTACTGTGGTAATCTACAGTAACGAGACAGCGATGTCCATTACGGTCGAAAAAAATCAACACCGACCTTGGCCGCAGGCCTTTGTCGTGCTGCATGCGCGTCTCGCGCTGAGGTTGACTGGAGTGTTTCCGGCAGATATCACAGCGTGCCGCCACCTGCTCCATCTCAACGCTCATGTCTGGCCAGAAGAGGAGTTCGCGGGCACGTCGCATCATGCCGGCGTGGTGCAGGGACTCTTTAACGGATTTCCTCAGCCGCTTGGGTATAACGACCCGCTCACCTTTGAGGATGATGCCGTCCGACACGGACAGCATGTCACGGACGTTGTTGGCCGGCGCTGAGAGCTGGGATGTCCAGTCAGCCCTCGATGAGGGCATTGGTGACGAGCGTCAGGTCCTGGTCACCTCCTGTCTCTTCGCGGATTTCTTGTAGCTTCCGGTCCCAGACTGAGCGATTGATTGAAATCGCGGATCAGCGGTCGTGTGGTACGTGACGGGGCCTCTGGGCAGCGCCTGCTACCACCACCTCAGACCCTGATTTGAATACGATTTTGTATACGATACTGAATACGATATTGTAAACCTATCCCAACAGGCGAAGCAGCATGAACTGCGGACGCTTCGGCGCGTTGCAGACAGGATGGTTTACGATCGTCTAGAGCGGCTTACAGTCACTCTCGACCACAGCCCGGCCAAAAGTGCACTGAACAAATCGCAAACACCGTACATCAATCCCAAACGCAATAGACCCACGCATATCGTTTTTCTGTTTCGGACAGTGCGACACGAACACAAGTTTACCTGCCTGCATGAGGGCAGCGCCCAGGGCGTGTTGTGAGCGAATACTTGCAGGATGAGAGGCAGGCGGGGCTGATAGTGGGCGAGAACTGGTGATTCGCACGCCATCTTCTTTACTTGGTAGAAGGCATACTCGTGAGTTTGAGTCCAAACCCTCGGCTGGTTCTTCTGGGACAGCTGGCGCAGCAGCGCCTGCGTTCCGGACCGTTGCAGCAGGAACTTTAATTGCTGGGTCACACCGAGGAAGCGGAGTAGCCCATGGACATCCTGAGGAGCGGGCATCTCAGCAATTGCGGAGTTCTTCTCCGGGTCGACGCGCACACGATCTGCCGAGATGACGTAGCCCAAAAACGTGAGGCCAGCAGCTCACAACCGACACTTATCACGGTTTAGCCGTACGTCCCTCTCCGCACAGCACTGCAGGACAGAGCGCAGGTTACGGCCATGCTTAGCTCTGTCTCGCCCTGTCACCACGTCATCAGCGACACAGCAGGCCTGGCACACCCTCCAGGGCCTAGCGGAGACTGCGCTGGTGGAATTCACTGGAGACAGACAGACCAAATGGCAGCATCCTCCACATGTACTCCACGAATCGAGTACTCATCAATGTGAGCAGAGACGACTCATCATCAAGGCAGAGATGTCAGAATATGTTGGCTACATCATATTTTCAGAAGACAGACGCACTGGACAGCGCGGCCAGGACAACCTCAAACGCTGGCAGCGAGTATCGCCTTTGCTTATCATGTCTGATTCAAAGCCTCAGCCTGCCAGTCTTTTTCATTGCTACTGCTAGATGGCTCACCGAAAGGGTCACTTTTTCAACGTGCTCAAGGACGCCCACACTGTACAGTCTTTTCAGCTCAGTCTTGACCTTGTCCCAAAGAGCTAGAGGGATTTTCTTTCTGGAACTGCACGAGACATTACATAAGCATCCACGTGCAGGGCTACAGTGGTTGGCAGCTTGCCAAGAGTAGTGGCATCAAACACCTTGTGTCCAGCAACAGAAGTGGGTGCATCTGATCCAGCATTCACAATGCTTCCAGCACAGACTGATCAGGCTGAGCACCCAAAACGAGTCAGCACCCAGCACTCATGGGGTTAGCCTGTCCTCCAAAACAACAAAATCAACCTTATCAGTGATGCATGTGCCTGGGTTAGTGGCATAAGAAGTGGTCTCACCCAATGGCCAATGCGTGGCTTCATTCCACATCTTTGGGGTGGCAGAGGTGGTCTTCAACAAAACTGAAGGGGTGAAGAACTGAGGGAGCAGGTTGATGACTGCTCAGAAATCCAACTGAAACTCCGCAGGCTGCTCCCCAACATTGAAAATTACAGTCAGCAGACCAGCACAAGTATACACAACACAAATCCTGTGCTCCTAGACTCAGCATGCAGCATCACCACTGGCAAGCTCCACATCAAAGCAGTGAACTGTTTGGTGACCAGTGTTGGAAAAACTGTTGTTTTCTGGTGTCAAGCAGCACCAAAAAATTTATACACCAAGAAAAATTTTGCACTCCAAAGTGGTCATCTGTCCCCCCCCCTCCCCCACCAAGACATGGGTATTCCTACTCAACCAGAGTCTGAAGTTGCTCAGCATCCCCCCAACTGATGGTTTACCATCCCTCCGAACCCATGGCTAGTCGCCTTCCTCCCGGTCAATGACTCCACACCAGGAAGAAAACCAGGTTTCCAACACTGGTGGTAGCCTCTAGCTGTGCTGGCAGTGCAGTTTGAGTTTTCGGAGATGCAACTGCTGCCTCTATATGCATTGTACGTCTTTCCATAGACAGTATAAAGCTCCTTTTTGAAGGCATGAATGGTGTGTCAAAAAGTGCAGATTTGTCTGTAATGCTTAGAAGCTGATCTGGCTAACACAGGGTGGACCTTACCTCTGATAAGGTTCAGGCTGCTGCTGCTGTGGCTGCTGAGATGCCTCCATTACATGAGCTTGTTCCTATCACTACCCTGAAGCTCATATAATGCCCACAACAAAATAACCCTACCTCTGATCAAGTCATCTTTTCCCTGAAAACTGTCAATGTCAGCTCTGGTATGCAGCTCAGAAACAGCTGAGTCATTAAGAAGAATGCTACACATCCAATTCCCAAAGCTGTACCATGGGCTCTATCACATGATGGTTTAGGACTAAGGTGTGAAAAGTGTAATGACAGACATGGATCTCTGCCAGCCAAGTGGGTCAACATCCTCCTTTTTTGAAACAAATTAACACTGCATACTAGTATAACACAAAACAGATAAGGGTACATTGGTACTCTATAAACAGATTACTGGAAACATGCAGTTTGCATGTTTTGGCCATGCAGTGGCATTCTTATTGATGTACATGCTGTTAAAGACTATGCTACATTAAGTGCCACCCCAGTTCCAAAAGATTTTCTAGGCACTGCAGACTGTGACTGAAATGTATGTGGTATTTATGCATACCAACCAATCAACTAATACATAATTCCCCCCTCAATGATAATCCCTTTTACAACAGAACAGTCGCAGGCATTATTGAGTCTAATATGTGTCTAATATATGTCTAATACCTAATAAGAGTGCTCTTATGCAGGCACAGAACATGTCAGAAAATGACCTGTGTCATAAGAGGTGTTTCAAAATATGCAAACCTAGGATACATAAACAAATGACCAAAGCAGGTGTACAAGTCACAATGGTCAAGGCAGCAGGGTTCAGGCAACATTTTCCTAAGACTGCCCACTGTGAACCATTAGGTCACTTGCCCCCTATATGAAGCAAAGTGCTCAAAACTGACTTAACTAAAACTTAAGACTGACTTAACTAGAACTTGAAAAAACCCTGGCAGCTCACTCTTCTCAATGAAGCAAAATCATAGAACTGCTCTGAAAAGCAGCATTGTTACAATTTTGATAAAAGCCCACAGAATTACCAAATCCACCTAGGTTCTTTCTACAACATTACTAACACATTAACCAAAATGAAGAACAACATTTGCCCAGGCCTGATTTGGCCTCGCTGTACTGATACCACATCGGAAATAATGTCGGGAAATGGACAGTTCCACGGCATACTTACCTCACAATGGACCGGCTGACAACACTGTCGCCGTTCTTCAGCACTCAGTGGTAACAACTTCGCAGTACGGTGAGTTCGGTATAACAATACATCGGCGCCAATGCTCCGCGTCGTTCACTGGACTCACTGTCGCATCTCATCTCATGCACTGTCCAGAGCATTTCGAGGCTCCGCTGCTACGGAGATCGAGCATCGTGCGTCGAATGATGTAAGCCGGCCATCTAACGCGCGGTATATTCCGGTAGAATGACGCGCTAGTCAATGGCGCTGGTTTCTTACGGTCCGAAATCCCATGTCACGCTCCGCGTAGTGTCAGCTGATATTAGGGGTTATGAACATTGGGAGTTATGAAGATTAGGGGATATGAACGCTTAGGCGTTATGATCATTAGGAGCTATGAGACATTAGGGGTTATGTACATTAGGAGTTATGAACTATTAGGGGTTTTGAACTTTAGGAGTTATGATACAGACCCCTCAATGGCAAGTCGCTATTAACCCGTCCCCGACTGGGGGGGGGGGGGCAGCTGACCGCCCCTGAGGTTTTTCTGAGATTGCGAGACAACGAACAAACACAAAACCACGAAACTTCGTGCCCCGTTTGCTTCATCAATTTTAAATCTCGTGTCAAAATTTTGACCTCAGGTCAGGTCAGGTGCCTGACCTAGGTCAGGTCAAACGGACCTATCTCCAAAAAAGTTCGGCGCCCTGTAACTTTTTTGGAAAACAAGATATTCCAATAATACTTTCAGGGGTTAGTCATCTTGATAGATGCAACAAATCTGCTGTCTCAGATTTTTCAGAATTTTCCGGGTCATGGACCTAAGGTCAAGCCCATTTCTAACACATGTCGTCGTTTTTTTCGGAAATCCACGGAATATTTTCTGACATTTTCAGTGTGGAATGAAGCAGACATTTAGTTACCGTCATTGGGCAAAGTATCAATGACTTCCAGCCATTGACCTTAGGTTAGGTCACGAATAACTGTAGTCAGCCAAAATGTACCACCACCAAAGTCGGCGATAAATTACTCAGAATGGGTAGAAAACGGCAGAACTAGCTTGCGCAGACGTAAGTAATACCAGAAACCTCAAAAAGTTTGAAAAAGTAGAATATTTTAGAAATAAGCAGGCTATCGCGAATAAAACTCCGCCGATTTTGTAGATTGGTAAATAATGATTTTTTTCAAAAATTTAAGCATGAAAAACCATCACAGGAATGCCTAAGATCAACAAAATATACAAAGACCTTCTTTGTCGCGAAACTAAAAGTATGCTAAAATTAGTTCCCATCAATTTGTGACCGCATACGGCAGCAGCGCACGCCTAGCAGCTACCACGAGAAATGCCGTGTCTTTAACTTGACGTTTCGGAGTACATATTGGACAAATCTGGGAAATTAGATGTTTATCGGCATTTGCGGACCTTTACTTGTGAGCTGGTGCTTTTGCCTATGCATTATTAGTAACAGCCCTTGAGATTCAGGCCATTTCTCGGTCTCATGCAGTCTGCTATGAGAAAACATATATAGGGCGTAAATTGCTTACATATTATCTAAAACTCAAAATGAGACCAGTTTCGAGCTCTACTCGTCACAAGCTTTCCAACGGTATGCCTATTTTTTACCGTGCGACCAACCGTTCGTGAGTTAGAGGGGGCGTCCAACTGCCCCCCCCCCCCCAGCCGCGCATGTTCGAAACCGACCGACGGTCGTGCGCGGGTTAAAATATCCAAGAAATAACGCAACGACATACATTTCACCAGACGCCGCAGCACATGGCAGGAATTATCCCTGAAAAAGCCTCAGATCTTTTAGGAAAACACGCAAGAAGCCACGCCGACGCCGAACGCCCGGCACCGTGACGCCGCAGCCAAGACTTGGCCGCCTTGTGGCCGGCTGATCCTCGTCTGTATCGTCCGGAATACTGGTGCCGCTCAGCTATTCCGGCCAGGTGACTGTTGCGTTTCGGATCCTTCGTTCAGTTCTGCATTCGTCGGCCACGAGCAACACAGGTAGTGAAAATACCAAGAGACTGTTAACGCACGCAGACGTTGTAGTGTGAACGAGGATTGCAGATGCATTACAAGTGCAGCTCCCCAACGGTGGGGAGTAGCAAAACCTAAGCCCAGGACGCAGGAATGCTGAAAAACGGCTCATGTTTGTTATTGGTTCTTGCTGCCGCATGGATGAAGTCATGTTCTCTTTCATTTCTATTTAATTTGAAAGAAATGGTCATTTTGCAAACTACCGCCGGCTACACGAGACGCTCTCCTCAGATTATTCTGCTTCTCGCAGACTGGATCAGAGGAAAACTGACTGGCTGCAAGACTTACCTTTTTTGACTGGCTGCAGACTTACATTTCGTCAGTTGCGGGACAGGTGCTACCAGGAGTCACGGAGCCAGCAGAATTCTGTCGGGATTCCCGCGGCGACCATCGACGGAGTGTTTTGATTCTATTTCGCAGCACAGAGGGATTCCGGAACACGGCCTGTCTTGTCGATGATGGCATTGCGCCTCTTTCTCAGTGAAACGTATGGCCATTGAAGATTAAAGGTGGAGCCGCCACCGTTCCATTACCCAACAGGATATTTTGCAAAACTTTATATCATCAGATGTCCGTCTGAGAGCACCAAGTTAAATCTTATCAGTCATGCGACATAATGGAGCGTATAATATTTTCACCCTTCATTGTGTCTTACGATCTTAGGATGTTTTTGGCGGTTTCAAGACTGCTCAAATCTTTCTGTCGGCTCGATATCATTGATCGGCAGACAACTTGTAAACATCCATTTGTTTTTGTTCGGTTCTCAAGTTGTACTTTTTCGCGTGCCCTTACGTCGAAATTTTCTAGCACTTTGGGTAGTCAACTCACATTGAACTGCATGATCATAATTACGGTACTGCGAAGCAGAAATCCAGTCGAAAATGGCATGCGTAGTTCCGTGCAGATGAAAAACCTTAGGTAGGTAGTCGATACGTTACTGCATAGCTGTAAAGGTGCAGCTGCGTATGATTCCTCGGATTTGCTTTGACCTAGCATTCTATCATCTGAGCCAGCGATGCCAGATTGTCACCCCGACGTCCATCATACTGACTTGCTTCCTCATCGAGCAAGGCTCTCACGTGTTACTTTGCGTTCGTCGAGTCCTGCACGTGCACCCGTGCAGTGCGATTTAACCTCTGTATGCCTCCTTGCGAGAACACGAGTGCCGTGAAGCCACCGCGGGAAACACCCACCCTCCCCAGACTTCGCCGTGCTCTTCATTTCGCGGAGTAACGCCCGGGAAAACGACCGCGTCCGAGAAGAGCCGAGCGCCGAGTTTCGTCCAGCGTTCGTCGAATCACGCTGCGGCCGACGCGGCGGGGCTGTCCGCCTGCCGCGGCGACCGGTTTAGTGCTCGCCCGACCGGTTCGCAGCCCGCTCGCAGATATAAGGCCCGCCACAGCCGCACTGCGCATCACTCACCGCAGCGCAAGCTCGAAAACCAGGTAGGTCACCCGGGATCGCGTCCGTTGGCGGCGACCGGTGATAGTGGCGGCGGGTAAACGCAGGGCTTCTGGCGAGGGAGATCTCTCCACAGGGCTGTGAGCATAC
Organism: Capitulum mitella; assembly: GCA_030062745.1. Lineage (NCBI taxonomy): Eukaryota > Metazoa > Arthropoda > Thecostraca > Pollicipedomorpha > Pollicipedidae > Capitulum > Capitulum mitella. The sequence continues at coordinate 19,722,941 of CP099851.1, read as the reverse complement.
ACGGTGAAGGACGCAATGTCTGCAGTTTGGTGCCGTGCTTGGTTCATTTCTTCCGCGGCGCGACTGCCATCAGGACCGTGCGTAACGGATCGAGCCAACATTTGAGATGCGTTTCTTTTGACACGTCAGTAAGGTCGGCCTCGCCAAGTGCTGCCGAACCCGCGGCATCACCCAGACCGTCTCGCTCCGCGACGGTAGCGTTCGTCTGTCCCGAGCGGCGCCGTGCATCTTCGCCTGTTGTCACGTCAACTGCTCGTCTGCCGGCAGCTATGAAGGTCGTCGCCGTGCTGCTCGTGGTGTGTGCCTCCTCGGCCTGGGCCCAGCCCATCTGCGTAGGCAACATCTGCGTCGGGGGCTCCGCCACCGGCCAGGCCAACGCCCAGGTGACCGGGGGCACCAGCATCACGCCCGGAGGCGTCAACAAAATCACCAGCGTCTCGTCCGGCAGTGCGGTGAGCGCTCCGTCCTGGCGGCGTCTTCTGAACGGTGGCTGCCGCATGGATGACCTGTATTTCTCTTGTTGCTGGCATCGTTTCACTCCTTCGCGGCGTCTGCCTCGTGCCGTTTCACCGACGTGGCTCGACATATGGACGCACATCACGCGCCTAGAAACGCCATTTGACAACGGCCCCTTCGGCGCCATTTTCATCATTCTGATCACCATCGTGCGAACATGATGATGGTAATGTTACCTTTCCAGGGAACCGCCACGGGACCCTGCTCCACCAGCACGAACGTTGCCAGTGCCTCCCACGGAAGCAGCGAGACCATCCTCGGCAACACGGAGGTCAGCAACACCGACACGCTCTCCAACCAGAGCACTGGATGCTGAGTCGGCAGTCAGCGATCGGCCGCTGCCCGCGTTCTACGTCCGTGGCACGAGCGGCGGCAGTGGCACTTCCTCCCGTTCAACCGGTCTTCCCGATAAAAGACGTGCGCAGTGAAATTCCTGCTGGGCAGCTGTCATCAGGCTCCTTCGAAACGTTAGGACGCGAGAAACGGTCGTAAAAAGCACTTTTGTCAGCGGTGATACTTGTTTTGGGACCTGTGTCCTGTGCTAGGTATCGCTTACCTACGAAGGCACAGAACGAGTCCTATTGAATCTTTCATGTTTGTTTGATAGTCCTCTCGACAATGATGTGATGATCACTGTGATGAATTCCTGGTGTGATCTAGAAGAGAAGTGACAGCTGCGAATTACACTGGCAGTGGCTAACTGGTATTTAAGTCGAAAGTGACGCCGGATCTGACGAGGATTAGCGAACGGGAAATACACATCTGTCAGATATGTATTCGCAAACTATGTTTCGTATGTATAGTGTAGTAATTACTGCTGAAAAATAACTCCGATAAAACAACCGGTGTTCCAGCACTCGAACCGAAAACAAAGAAGCAAAGTTTCCTCATGATACCTATATCCGTCCGCCGCGACGATGCGTGATGATCCCGCATCACACGCTGCCGTAAGCTCGGTCCCTGCAGCCCAGTCTTTCTCTTGACGGTGCCCATGGCCGTAACGCACGGTCAACCGCTCCACTCGAAGAGAACTCTCACTTCACCTGGGATCGCCGTGACAGCACGACACAGACAGTCGGCCTCCAGACCAAACGGTCTCGACGTTGCCCAACACTACCCGCCCCCCCCCCCGGGGCGGAGACGCGGTACGAGACAGGACTAGCGCGCTGGCCCCGTACCTGCAGGCTCGGCTCCACCGTCACCGCACCGGCAGGACGGCCGACCGGATGACGTCATCGAGCGGATTACGTTGAAACTGGAATGTTCCAAGTCTCCAGTCGGCGGCGCAATAGACCAATCAAAATGGCAAAGGAATCTTGCCCACTGCTTATGTAATCAGAGAAAAGCTTTTCAGTTTCCACATAACTGACCCGACTTTTAATAGCGTTGCATTTTCTACTGGTTTAGGCAACTGACGTTCAGTATCATTCCAGGCGAACAAAAGCTGCAAGTATGTTTATTCAATGTCAGTAATCAGCGGCGAAAATCAATGAGTCCTCACAACGTATTTGAAAGAACTGCTGTGGTATATCGCCCATTCCCAGTTGCTTTTTATTCCTCCAATGAATACGCCATACAGGTTGTTTTGGACGCAATCGAAATTAATGCAGTGGATTTCTAGTTGTTACGATGCATACATTCCGCTGCGTTTCGAAAAATTAGTTATTTCTATCGCAATGGCGTGGTTTAAGTACGTAGCCACACATAAGTACGTAGTTTAAGTACGGTCAGTCGAAACGCACCCTACTGTGAATAACGTCTATGTGACTGATGTTCTTAGCCCATCCGGTATTTTGAAATTCGGAAAGACTGAACGCCAGTTTCGATCCTTCAGAACCTGAGACAGGTCTTATGCCTTCAGTACCTTGTCTTATGCCAGAACATGAGCCAGTTCTTCCCAAGACAATATCGCCCGTTGCAAGTCTCGCGCAGTCCACGAACAGCCAGTGCGTTTGCTATTAAAGGGGCGTTGCCCGGAAACCAGTACGTGGGGCGTTCTAGGACGAGTCGACCACGCACCTACTAAAATTAAATGTCGTAGTCCCAGACTTTGATGAGATTTGGTTGGGTGGGTAATCCGGGGATGAGATTTCATATTTTCACATAGATCGGTCGAATAAGCGTTTTTTTGCGCCAGAGCAATTTAAAGTCCTTAGATTTCATGGTTTTTGGCCTAGCCCTTGGTGAAAAAATGTGTATTATTTCGGTACCCAAGAGCACATTTCCAAAAAAACTGAGTGTAGTTGTGATCAAAACGAAATTCTGTATCTTTCTGATATTCGCATATGTTAAAAAATCTTTTCCTTTATATTCGACCCTGACACCTATTTTCAAAGTCAAATATTGAAGGTGTGGCCACTGATTCCGATTATAATCTTCAACAGGTAAAATGCTTTCCAAAGGATTCGGATTGTTTTTTTCACGCTGCACGTCAAATGGCGATGTTTTCAACGACAACGTCCTTGTCGGAGATTTCCGACTGCAGCGGTAAAAGGTAGTATGAAAGTCCGGGGAGAAGGCTTTTGAACATCTCAGGTCAATGTTTTCTCTCATTTATATGCCACACATTGCGCCATCTCATTATATTTATTGCCATCTGTTGTCCCCTGCGATGATGTAGTTATGTTTCCTTTTCATGATATGACAGATATGATAACGGTGTCGCATGGCCTTGGCCAACATTACACGTTACAGGGCAGTGCGTCGCGTGGCCGGTAAAGCGCTAAAGCTCAGCTTACACGAACGGTAATCTGTCGCGGTCTCGACGAACGAAAGGAATGACGTCACACTTAACGAATGATTTCGATGACGTAACACCTCGACGGACTCGACCGAAAATACAGTCAGCTGACTGCGTTCAACTGATCATACCCAACAGTTCCGTTTGTTTACTTCAGCTTTGAAGTGCGAGCTTTGTCGACTGTCGATTGACTGTCGATTGAGCCGTTTGGGAAAATTGTGTGTTTCTTTTAACCCGCCGGAGTCAGTCGTCAGATCCACCTCTCCCACGCCAGGGGGTGGGGATGGATGTCTGAACACCCCCTTTTCAACTTGCGAACCGTAGCCATAGGAAAAATGTAAGAACAACGCAGGTGAATAGGTCTTCGTAAATAAAAGTTTTCGGTTTTTCAACGCGCTCTTCTGCCCGTGCCACGAAGAAGCAGGCGAAATCTGCCTGCTGCCTCACTATGTCAGCCCAGTCGTACTAGCAGAGCATGAGACAATCAGCATACTGCATTCTTTGTTTCAGAAAGCACAGTTATAAACATAACTTGCAAGAAGACACGACGGCGCTTTATTTCACACGTGCTTTGCAACGGACGGAGTTTGGAACGCAAACCATCGCTCCGTAATTTGTATATTTTTATTCCAAAACATGCCAAACTACTAAAAACATTTTTCTTGCCTTTTAAACTTCCTAATCAAACTTCTTAGACTGGAATATGTCCTTCAGTCGAGATGACCTTTAGTGACTCCAGTGACATTCACCCCCGAGAGTTCGATAAATGGTACATATCAGCGCTATTTGGAATGGAAAAGGTAATTCATGCCATAAAACTGAAAAAGCCGTCCCAAAATGCTCACAATTAACTCAGTAGCGAGATGAAAAGAGGAAAATAACTTTTGTCTCGGCGTAACCTCCAAAGCCGGAGATGAACCATTTTTTTCATTTACGCTCATGGTAATATGCTATACTATAACAATCTATCCCCGAGATGCAAATTAAAAAAAAAAGAAAAAATACAGAGGACAGAATTTGTCGAAAATGACACCTCGGGCTGTTCGCCTACCTTTTCGAGAAATTACAAGATAAACGTTTTAACCCTATTCCCAGAGGGCTATACGGTATGGCCCATTCCCGGCAGGGGGATCGGATTCGGCCTCCTGAGACCTCGAGAATTATGCATCTGATTTCATCGCAACAAAGGATAATCCATTTACCATGATGTGAACTACATTTTCATAGAAAGACGTTATCAAAGCTTTTAAAGGGGTGGATACAGGGGCAAAAAATGAAAATAGGAAATATTTTTGGACTTGTTATAACTCCGTTATTTATGGACGATTTTGGTGAAATGAGCACGAATTGAGATATTATGGATGGGGCTTTTATCATTGGCAAATACATTTGAAATATTGAGAAATTCATAGGCGTTCACAGTGTTTCAAAAATGGTAGGAATGGTGTTTCGAAAACTCAAGTAACAAAAAAAGTTGAAAACCCTTTTTAAGCTTTAACTAGCCATGCTGTGTTGAACAAGAACAAATTGTATCATACTGTTTGTATAATGTTAGCAGAGACGGTGCCAGCAACTAAAAAGAGGGGGAGTTTCATGGTCACATGTCATCAGGTCAACTTACGACCTTCAACCTTAAATGGCCCCCAGTGACCTAAGAGTCATATAGGATGGTCTTGGGTGTATTTCATATTGTCTGAAAACGTTTCCAGTCATTTGTATTCACCCTATTTCCAAAACTGCATTTTACGGCTGTTGTGATATAGGTTACGCGCATTGACATTGCAGATCATAGCTCCGTGACCCAACCTGACATTGACCTGAAACTCCTGTGTACAAGTAGAAGGCACCATTCAATGTCATATATATTCCAGATTTGACATTTGGAAAATAGCACTAAATTATTACTACGAAACCAAATTATGACTTTTGATCTTTATCTGACCTTGTCAAATGACCTCAGATAAACAAAGTCATATTTGTATGCTTGCCCAACTATTTACCTACACACTAATACAAATTTCTAAGTTCTATCTTAAACTTTTTTTGGCAGGCATTTTTCTCTTACCCTCAACATGACCAAACACGGCCTGAGGTGTCTCCCAAAAACGTTGCCTGGTTCCGCCCTGCACAAAGTAGAATTACGAAATTTTGTCACAGTATGTAGTTAGGAAAAGTTAGGAAACAGTTAGGAAAAACCACCAGATTTCGTGTAGCTGCGTAAGAAACCCTGGAATTGGAACGCAAAAACCCGAGAGGACGGCTTATGTCCACCTACCGGGAATAAGGTTAAGGCTATTGGCAAGACAACTTCATGTACCAAAACTCAGTGCAATATATTTTAATTAGTTAATGTTATGACAATCTAAACTATTTTTTCACTGCTTCATTTAGCCTGTCTGAGGTCAGCTGTCTGACCCGAACCAAAATTAATGTTTGTCGAAAATGCGCGCACTGCATGTGAAAGAGGTACTGAAATTGGCGGCACCACGCGCCGCCGTTTTCTCGCTATCCTGAAAAAATGAGGAGGTGTGTCCATACACATCATCATTGCCAAAGACGCCGTTCTCGACCGCCGGAAAGACCATGAAAAGTTGATATCTCCAGCGAGGAAGCTAAGGAAGGATCCAGAAGGTCACGTCAGCTATTTTTGCATCCCTTAGAAAACATTGATACTGTCCTGAGTCAGACGTTGCCCACAACTCAGTTTGAGTTACCCACGGCATTTTCAAAATAAATGGCCACCAGTCTCAAGCCACAGTGATCAGACACAGCCATCAGATTCCTTTGTGAAGAACATTTCAATAATGATACGGTGGCAGGCATATCAACTACTCTCATTTCCATCCTTCCCTGTCCACTTGACGCTCAAACCGATTGGACTCGCCGCATCACCTATCCACTGCCCAGCCTGCGACGGCATCGACTGAGAACTTGGAATTTTATGACTGCAGTCGATTCCGTCGCGAACGACACAGATTGTTTCCTGTAGCTGTATTTCTACTCGATGTTTGTTCACAACATCACGTGATAAGCTGATGTAATGAGCGGAGTAGTTGTCAACTGGAATAATAGACGGCGTTGTCTTTCGCTCAACTTTAAAATTTTATCTGTTTTCAACGTAGTCGATATTTTCCCTCTTGTACCTAAGTTTATGTAAGCTGCGATAAATTGTCCGGCAAGTAATGGATGGAGGTTTTCTTCAACTGATTATGACATTTCATTCTTTCAACGTTTTACCGTTCTTATATTTTCAAGTCCTTATCATGAGCGACATCAACGCACACCACACCAGCTGGGGAAGCCACAGAACAAACACCAGAGGTCACGCCGTCCACACATTCACTGCACACGAAAACTTCGCAATTCTCGACACCGAGAACGCCACCAGACTCAGCCCTGGACTAGGGTCTCTCGACAGCGCCGTTGATACCTCGTGCTGCGCTCCATGAATCAGTCACCTTTTTGAATGGTCCATACAGGACAACCCCGGGCTGAACGACCACTACCCAATCCAAATTAAGCTCAGCTGTGGCACAATCTACCACACACAACTCCATGCTCCTACATGGAATTTAAAAAGGGCGCACTGGCTAAACTACGAGACTATGGTGGACCTCGCACTAGTAAACTCAGCATATCACACCATGGGTGCGGTCTTAGGAGCCATCGGTTCAGCCGCACAAGCCAACGTCGCAAAAACTAAACAGGAAAAAAGCATCAGCGCCTTGGTGGACCCCGACATGTCAGCAGGCAATCGCAAAGCGACGCCGAGTTCTCAAGCGGTACCAAGCGGTGATGTGCGAAGAGCATCTCCTGGAGCGCCGCCGAGCAAAAGCACTCTGCCGCTCAACCATACGTGGAACGAGGAGAATCCTGACAAGAACACGCATCCACATTCAATCGATTTACACCCACAGACACCATCCGGACCCTCATGAAACGCTGTCACCTAAAACACCCACCGCCAGGTCCCTTCCCACAACTGACAATAAACAACCAGCGCATCACAAAACCTGGCAACGTCGTGGAACACTTCAAAGCACATTACACAAAAGCGTCAGCAAACCACATCTACGATGACGCACTGACAAACTCGCAGCAAACGCAGACGTCCCATCCGCCGGCACCGAAGCACACAACCAACCACTGACAATGCACTAATTAGGCCTTACCCTCAGCAAGTGCGGGAACACGTCCATTGGGCCAGACGGCATTCACTATCAGTTTTCCAGTCATTTGAATATAGTGCCATTAACGTAGCTCTTAACGGCCATTGATGACATTTTTCTAAATGACTCTTTTTCCACCACATTGGCGGAGAAGTATCATCATCCTATTGACAAAACCCAACAAAGACCACACTCAACCAAAAGGTTATAGACCAATATCACTCACTCGCTGTGCCAGTAAACTCGTCGAGAGCATGGTAAACACACGCCTCCGACACTTTTGGAAAACAAAAATCTGCTCGGTGAGTACCAATGCGGTTTTAGGAAAAACAAATCCACTGCAGACAACCCCATTCGCTTCGTACACGACATTAAACACGGACTCAACTACAAGCACACTACAGCAGCTACATACTTAGACATCACGGCCGCATTCGATCGAGAACACAAGTCCGCACTTGCCCGCAAACTCTACGGCTAGGTCTATGCGGACACTTAGCACACTTTTTACTGAACTTCCTTCGGGACAGAACAGTAAGTCAGATGCGGCAACACCACCTCCAGCAATGGAGCACAGGACCAGGGTCTACCACAAGGAAGTGTCATTTCACCGACATTGTTCCTTATCATCATCAAAGACATGCTTCACGACTTCCACTTCAGAACTCTACACGTTTCAGTTGCTGCGGACGACGTGGCCATTTGGGCCTCTAACCACTGCTTTTTAAACGCCGACAACACCGTTCGCTTAGGCCTAGACCACATTGGAAAGTGGTACAAAAATTGGGGCTTCTCACTGTCCGCCGAAAAATCCGCAGCAGTCGCATACTCCCGCGCTCCAGGTCCACATAAGCTCAACCCGCGCATCCATGGCAAGGCCATAGAGCAGGTCAAAGGCTTCAAACTTCTTGGTGTACTTCTGGATGAAAAACTGGTTTTTCAGCAACACATCAAAAACACAACCAAACGACGCGCGAAGCGCGTCAACATCCTTCGCTCTCTGTCAAGAACCCACTGAGGCGGAGACAGACAAACACTGCTCACATTTTACAAGGCCATCGTTAGACCCATTGCCGACCACAACACTCATGTTCAACTCCATTTCGCCATCCCTGGCACAAAAGCCAGAAACCATAGAAAACCGCAACATCGGAGTAGCCACTGGAGCGCAACACTGCACACCCATCGTCAGTCTCCTGGCTGACGTAGACATCCCAACACTACAGACCACACGAACACAACTGTGCCGGTACTATATAATAGTCCACATCACAGAACACCACCCGGCACAGCCTTGTTTCAGTTATGACAGACTGGAGAAGAGCCATGCAGCACGCAAACGTCCACCATTTCACGTCCAAATAAGCACGGCTCTGGCAGACCTTCCGTTTTACTGTACCACCTACTGCACCCAGGCCACTCCTCAGGCCATTTTGGACAACACAAACTAAAATCCTCACCAGGTTAAACGAATACACCACAATCAACAATCACAAATCATTCATATACATGGACGGGTTCAAAACTGACGGCGAAGTCGGATCTGGACTCTCATCGCCCGGTGTCAAGCTCGGCAAACGCCTCCCAGACAAAACATCAATCCTCACAACAGAAGCAATGGCCATGCTGATAGCTATTCGCATGGCAATCAGACACAACCTAGTTAACGTAGTTGCCTGCTCCGACTCAAAATCAGTACTTCAAGCCATCAGCAACATGGCCGACCCATCACACTACATCACAGACTGCATACAACAGTAAATGTCCCCTTACGTAAACAACATTTCATTTCTTTGGATACCGGGACACACAAACATCAAAGGGAACGAACGATCAGACCACACTGCAAAACAGTCATTAGCATTCGACACTTGTTTTGACATGAAATTCTCACCGGACGACTGCAAAGCAGCTCTCCAGCACCACATTCGTCGAAAACAACAAAAGGCTTGGACGCAACCAACACGAACACCTGTGCACAGCCAAGCCCACACTTCGTGCCTGGGACACATCAGATCGAAAATGCCGGCGTCAAGAAGTCGTCCTCACCAGACTTACGAGTCGCACAAAACACACGCAACCAAACGTAGAGGACGGCGCTTATCAAGCACCACAATGGGGCAGCTGCAACACTTCGCTTGATATTAGCCACCTCCTGCTAGAATGTACAGAGCTTGAAGTGCAAAGACGACACACAAGGCTTTCTGACAACAAAAGGAAATTCAGCTCACTATGAGCACCCTCCTGGGTAACCAGTACACAGATCCACTAAACCTGCCATTCAGGTATCTCAGACACACCCACCTAGCAGGAAGACTCTAGCATATCAGCACCACAATAAACAGCACTATATACACAGACTGACGGTGGCCTGCCATGTGGGAACTTGGCCAGGATCGCGCATTTTATTTATTTGGTCAATTTTCCCCGTGGTCCACCTGCGCGCACAGAGGCAGCCGTGGAGACCGCGCGACCTACCAACTCAAGCCACCAGCAGGCGGTACTGACCAAGCACCACCACTACACCTCACTATTCACCTCACAACCACAACACAACGCCCCAAATCCTTCCTCCTTGTTTTCTGCATCCGCAAAACCAGGCGTGGTAGGGTGAACCTTAGCCAGCGATGAGAGACGGCGTGGGCGATCTCCTCCTAGCCTGCATGATAAAGACCCCTCGATGCTCTTCGTGATAAGTAGGCTATGTGCCGGCTTTTTGGCAAAATCCAAAGGAAATCATAGCGTAATCTTCTTTCAGGAGGGCTACATGTAATGAATCTGATGGCACTAGAGGTGACGGCTCCCTTCCTCTTCCCCCTGCACCTCTTGCCTCCGCTTCATGGAGGACCCACACTTTGCCGATGTTATAAGCGGCTTCTAAATTTAGTTTCAGCACATACGAACTCAAGCCAAAAAATCACTTGCGCTCGCCATTTTTTCTCCCTGTAAAGTTAAATGGAACATTTGTTCTCTCCTTAAAATCGCCACATACACTCTAACGTAACGCAACTCACACAGACTGCAGGCGGCGCATAATGATCAGTAGGTCGTGGCACGCCTATCAGTCAGTCAGTCAGTCAGACCCCTAATCGTCTCTTTCATCAAGACACGCAGGTGCATGGTACATGCCTGGTTTTTGGGTCTCGCGCGCCTCGCCGCCGAGAAATGCCCCGACTGGACGCTGCCGAATTATCACACAATACAGGTGGCTTGCCACTGAGGTGTCGATATACGGCCGAGACGAGAATTATCGTAAAAGTAACGGGCATAGGTAGAGAAAGTTACCTCCTGTTGTATTGATATGTATACTATATAGATATCAATACGACAATGTAAGCCACGTCTACATGTAATTTTTAAGCCATTGCCCGCCGGTAATGGATGAGGAAATGCTCAACGAGGATATTTTCCACTAGTATGCCGTGAGTTACACACCCATATGTAGTGTTAAATTTAAAATGAGGGGTTTTCCTCGACTTGAAATAACTGAAAATCTTTCGGAGAACATATCGATGTTCACAGTTTTGATCGGAATCCCTATCCACACCCTCAAAATTTGACCTTCACTATAGGTGTAAAGGTCACATAAAAAACCGAACGAGGTTTTAGAAATTGCGAATGTTTTAACACTGCAGCATTCCATCCTCACCACAACGATATCAAGTGTTTGAAAATGTGGTTGCCGATCACCGAAATAATGCACATTATCTCACCACGGGCTTGGCCAAAATAATCAAATTTAAAAATTTCGAGTTGTCTGGCGCGAAAACCGCTCGTCACACGGAACTGAGAAATGGAAATCTGACATCCCGGTCACAGGGAACCCGCCGGACAAAACTTCATCACAGTTTGAGACTGGTACGTTATCCCCTGGGCAATCTCAGGTGGTTTTCACCTCGAGTGCCGTTAAAAATGCGCCAGTTATCGGCATGATTTCAGACATCAGTAAAATAGCACTGGTGACTACTTTAAAAACAGCTAAGCCGGTTGTTGCGTTTCCTAGCTTAACGACAAAAGTTTTGCTTTGACGTATTCAGGATGACCTGAAAGGCATAATTTTCCAGTCCATTCATTTCTGAGGTGAGAATCAGTTCTTAAAACGCAAAATGCATTATTCATATATTATCAAAGAAACATAGCATACTATAACTATAAAGATCGCATTGTAGTTACTGACAATAAAAGGCACAGAGTCGATCATTGATGTTGAACTTCAGAGCGCAAATATTAGTACAAATTCTGATCAGAGGCGTGCGCCGGCAGCGAATACACTCGCAGTCAAAAGCACGCCAGTACAGTCACCAATATACACGAAGACCAAGGCCACCGCAGAGGCGTAGGGACGTGAGGGTAGTGAGGACCGTGGTCCTTCCATTCAACATTAACCTCATAGCGCTACCTGAAAAGAGTTGCCTCAAAATATTGCCGTGGCCCCTGTACCTTTTTCTGGACTCCTGCGAACCTGTATCTTCTCTCAGTTCCAAATGAACATGGCTTCGGCTTGGGGGGAGTCTGACTTGGGTTCAAGGGCATTTCTTTTCAAGGATTCCCGTAGGCCCAATGTTAAAATATTTAGAGAACGGGTTCTGGGCCCCCTTCCCACACCCAGGCCCTCCAGCCATGCAGCCGAATATGACCAAGCGTGAAAGATACTAGAACATGACTAATCCTCCGCGATCACAAGGTGCCTGATGCCTGCTTCAGGCTTTACAAGCCAAGTGTTGCGGTGGGCAAAAAGCCATTGATCATTGCCGATCACTATTTCCTCCGCCGAACTGAGGACGAAACCACTGGAACAGCCTGTTACCAGCCACTAGAATCGGCGCCCATGCATTTTCACCGCAAACGTCTTTTCGCAGGGAATCGACGAAACAGAAGCACGTGGACCGTTCGCCTCAAGGACCGCAGACTGGTGAAATCCTTTCCTTCTGTTATTTCCGGGCCTGGCACCGGGATAGCGGTCGCCTGTTCAGCATTCCGTGTTCTGGTTGGAATTAGCGTTGGTGTTGCTGCCCTCGGAGCTTCCGGAAATCCCCTCGCTACTGCCGTGAGATGCACTGGCGCTATTACTGCTGCTGGCACAGGGGCCACTGGCGCTCCCCTGGGAACACAAAGCGGTGTTCAGTGGGCAAAATAGCTTCCGCTTGAACTCCACAAAGCACAGGCTTGTCCATGCTTCTAAGTGCTCCAGTAAAACATAGTCACATATGCTACGATGAGGTGTTTTTCTACGTGCCTCAGAAAAGTCATTAACCACACATTTCATTGGCCTTTGCAACCAAAGCTGAAGCAACAGTTAGTCATTACATGGTAAATATTCAGCATAAACACGACTGCCGCCCCAGGGAGATTGAAAGGCTCTGATGACTAAAACAGATGAGCACGATAAATCGTTGTCCCATAGTCGTTCCATTTCAGAGAAACTAACCAAATAATTTTAACTCGCAGTTCGTTTTTCCTCTCCTGAGAGTGCATACCATAAACGTCCTGCTCACCGAGGCATTCGAGGAAACGGCAGTGACCTTGGACGAACCCAGGATGCCCTGATTCTGACCGACGGCCACGTTGCCGCTGGCAGCGCCCGAGGCGGAGCCGACACATACGTTGTTGACGCAGAGGGGCTTCGACCACGCGGTCGAGGCGAGGACCAGGAGAAGAACAATTGCCAGCTTCATAGTTGATCAAGCCGAAAACGCAACCTGGAGAAGGAGCACGTGGAATTTTAGCGACGGAATTGAATCGATGCTTGATTCTGGCTGAACCCTTGTACTGCATGGGCGGAGGCTTATCAGTAGGACTTTTGTAGCGCCTTCACAAAATTTGGCAACTTTTCCTACCAATTCTTCCTACGCATTGTGCCAAATTTTCATAATTCTGTTTAGCACAGGGGCGAAACCAGGACACGTTTTTGGGAAGCACTTCGTCCCATTTTTGGCACTGTTGAAGGTGAAAGAAAAATGGCTGCCAAAAATAAAGTTTTTAAGTTGGAACTTAACAGATGACATCAGCGCATAGGCTGATGCATACTGAGCAAGCATACGAACAATAGTTTTCTTGATCTAAGGTAACTTTGCAAGATCAGATCAAGGTCAAAAATCAAAATTTGGCTTTATGTTCATATGTTTGGCATTAATTTTTAAAAGCGAAATTGGAAAGTATACATAACCCAGCACAGTATCTTCTACTTATGTCCCAAGTTTCAGATTGATATCAGATGATCAGGTCGGGTCACAGAGCTATAATCTTAAATGTCCGCACGCGTACCCTATATCACAACGGCCATAAACAGGACTTTTAGGTATGCAGTCAATTCAGATAATTGCACTGTGAAATGAACCCAAGACCATTCATTCACTGAGTTCTTAAGAAATCATTTATCCCTGTTCTCGGAGGGCTAGACGGCATGGCCGATTCCCAGAAGGCGGGGGGGGGGCGGATTCGGCCCCCGCCTGAGATCTCGAGAACTACACATCCAATTTTATCGCAACAAACGGCAATCGGTTTGCCATTACGTTAACTACATTTTATAAAAATAGGTATCCAAAATTTTGAAAGGGGTCAATACAGAGTAGCAAAAAAGCCAAAATGGGGGATATTACTGGGCTTTTTGTAACTCAATTGTTTATGGACCGATTTTGGTGAAATTGTTGTGAATGGAGAAATTTTGTATGGGACTTCTACTTTTTGCTCATGCATTTGAAATTTTGGAAACATCATCGTTGTTTGCAGGGGTTCAAAAATAGAAAAATGAATAGAACAAAACTGAATTAAGGAAAAGTAAAAAAAACACTTATTTGGCTTCTGCTAGTCATGTCATGTTAAGAAGTACAAATCATATCACACAGTATAACGTTGGCATGGGCGATAACAGGGGCATGAAAAAGGGGAAACTGCCATCGTCACATATTCTTCAGACCGACTTACCACCTTTGACCTTAAATGACCTCCAGCGACCTTAGACTCACTTCGAATGATTTGATGTGCATTAAGCATTATCTGGAAACGTTTTCAATCATTTGAATTCACTATTTCTAAAATCCCATTTTACGGCTGTTGTGATACAGGGCACTCGCACCGACATTTTAGGTTATAGCCCCGTGATCCGACCTGATATCATGTTGGAGCGTGGTCCACAAGTAGAAGACATACTTTTACGTCATACGTATTCCAGGTTTGTCATTTGAAAAAAAGCGCCAAAGTTCTTGCAAAAAAAAACAAACTTTGACTTTTGACATTGACCTGACCTTGTAAAGTGACCTCAAATAAGCAAAATTATGTCTGTATGCCGTCCAACTATTTACCTAAACAACGATGTAAAGTTTTAAGTTCTATCTCAAAAGAGCTATTTTTGGAAAGCATTTTCCTTTTACCCTCAACAGGGGTAAAATGGCCTGAGGTGCCTCACAAAAACGTTGCTTGGCTCCGCCCCTGAGCAAAGTAAAATTACGAATTTTTTTCATAGTACGTAGAAATAATAGCTAGAAAAAGTCGCCAAGTTTCATGAAGCTGCGTCAAAAACCATGGAATTGGCAAGCAAAAAGCCTAAGAGGGGCCGATTCAGCCCCCCCCCCCTGCAGGTAATAGGGTTCAAGTGATCTAAAGGCCCTTCATTGTGACTCTGAGGTCTTTGGAGGTCATTTAAGGTCAAGTGCCGTAAGTTGACCAGATGAACGTGCTGCCATGATAGTTCCCCTTTTCCACGTTCCTGGCACCGCTTATGCCAACATTATACAAACATCGCCATAAAATTTGTACTCCTAAAGTATAAGAAGGCCAGTTAAATACCAAACATATTTTTAAGTTCTATTTCGATTCAGTTTTTAAAAAATACCATTATTTCCAGGCACTGTGAACGCCTACGGTTTTCCTCAAAATTCTTCAAGCATGATGCAATGAGAAAATTCCCATCGGTTAACCCTCGATTCATGCGATTTGAATCAAAACCGGTCAATAAAGATAAGAGCTGTAACAAGAAAAAAGTGCCCTTTTCCTTTCTTTCTACCCCTGTTTCACACATTTTAAGATTTTCAGAACTTATTTTTAATAATGTAGTTTACGTCACGGCGAGCCGATTGCAGTTTGTTGCGATGAAATCGGACAGGTGGTCTGGAGATCACGGGTTGGGGGCCGAATAAGCCTCCCCAGACGGAAGTGCGCCCTAGCGTTGTATGGGCAGGGGAAACATAACAAACCAAAACAGTTCTTAAAACGAACGTCATGCATATACTGCTCTAAAATGCGAAAAGCACTCATGTCGTGACACTTATCTAAACCAGTACTAAGGCCTGTGGGGTTAATAACGAGCAAGGACTACTTCGTTGCTGCTTCCTTCATTTTTTACTTGATGAATTTTGTAACAATTAAAAGTATTTATCGATGTATGTTATTATTTTGCCTTCGAAAATTGTAAGTTTAGGCGTAACGCGCAAAAAATGATGTTGTTCGATGTCGTTTCTGAGTGCTTCAAAAATACCCATGGAAAATAGGCCAAAGCGCGAAAATATTACTGACGGAAAACATATGACATAGAAAGAAGACAGTATTTGCAAGCTAACGCATTGCAAATGCAAGGGTCACCTTTTCGTGGAAACTTCAGGATTCGATACCCAGAGACTGAAAAGGGATTAGCCTCCAGAAAGCATTATGGTTGGGTTGGTTTAGGTTGACGGCTCAGTTCGATTTTTTCCGCTAGTTGAAGAAAGGCTCATCCGGCATTTGGCCTTGTGCGTACGTCCACTCGCAAAGCACGTGAAACAATTTAACTATCAGTCAACAAGGGATTTAATGACGGCTGCAGCCTTTACATGACATTCTACGTTCCAAATGTTATCAAGCTCTCTCTTACCTACGATGGTGGTCTGGACCAAAGCTGTGGCTGGCTGCAGGCTCGGTTTGCAGGCTCGGTGTTTAAATACCGGGCCCTCATCGCTCGGGGTGGTCGGTGTGAAACCGTTGTCCACCACTCCACCGTGCATAAAAAGCTCACTGGTCGTCCAGACACGTCTCGCCCGGGGCTCACTGTTTGCGGTCGATGGCCTGGAAATCCCAGGCCATTTTTCGTGCCCTGACCGGCCCGATTCACCGTTTTTGTCCTCCGAGGCGCCATGAATAGGGCGCCCTCATGAAAAGTCTGCTCCTTACTGTCGTCCGCTGTAGGCCTGTCAAAGACGCAACGGACAGGTCATTCTGCTGTGAATAGCGCTCATCGATCGGATGCGCCATATTTGGAGGCTGGCAGGCGGACGAGGCTAAATCGTCACTGCTGTCCCAAACACACTACAGATGCCACTGGCGACTCGACGCCTCCATTGCCACCCGTCTGCAATCGCGCTGATTTCAGCGTGAGCCTTGTAAGCCTTTGTCGCCTTTCGTAACTTTTTCTTTGCCTTCAGCGAGCTTAACCACTGGCAATTCGCCAGGCGGCCAACTCACCTTCCAGTCCGAAAGCTTCCTGGCCTCGTTTAACCAACGATACCGGACTGCACAACCAACCGACGGTACTCGCCGGGCCGACAGCATATTGCCAGACTGTTTTTCTCAAGGCAATCAGGGTCACCAGCTGCCCATCACGGTCACCACCTGCCAGTGGGGCCGAACGGACTGGATCTCCTGCTGGCGAACTGGCAGGCGCTTCTCGACGCTGCCAACGTCGACGAAAAACCTACGGTCTTCATGTCCACCTGGACATCAGAAGTGGACGCACACTGTCCGGTAACCAGCAGAAGCCCGGCGCCGTTCCTGCTGACCGTGGCTGCGTGACGGCGCAGTTCGGGCGGTGGTGGATCGCTGGGTGTATTCTGTATACCGCTGGGCCTATAGAAACCTATCTATTCCATTTCATCGCAAGAACGGATCTAAGGAGAGGGGACGAACAGGGTGGCTGTCTCCCCCGGGCTCCACGGCGGGGGGCCAAGTGTCTTTTTGCTCCCTCCCTCGGCGTATTATCGTCTTTTCGCCCACCCCCCTACCCGAGCAAAAAGGGATCCTGCAACATTCAAGAGCGGCCCCAAGCGACAAGGTATGGTTACGCTGTCATTAAAAAACAGCACCGTGATACCAAGGAGGCGCCTCTGTGATGGAGTATAGGCATCCTGTCGTTCAAAAGGCATCCCTTGAAATAAAGCAGGCCGAATGCCATGGCGTATTGGTGGCCTGCCGTTCAGAACATGCCGCTGGGCTACCAAGGAGGTGTTCATTTGATAACGTGAGGATGCCTTGTCACTTAAAAGGCGCCCCTAAGACACAAGGACACCCCCGTGAAGAATCACATCTTATTGTTGGAACTAACGTCTTAGTAGCCCCGAAATGGTACCAAAGTTTTAGTGATACACGCCCTTTTGTAAGAATGGCTCCGTTGTGACAAAGAGGCACCGAGCTGGGCCTTACATTCAGATTGGTTCGTGACCGAATTCTTCAAGGACAAATTTTTGTCCGCGGTTACAATGGCGACGTATTGTTTAGGAGCTCACATGGGATACATTGAGGTCTTTTCGTAAGGCATGGGCGCCTTCCTGTTAAAAAGGCTCCCTTGCAACACAGAGGAAACGGCCTTACTTTAGTACATGTGTAATATAACATGCACATATGTAATACAGGCATCCTGCTTCCAAGCGCGAACAAGCCAAAACGTCCTCGTGAGTCGTTTTGAAGCCAAGCATTATGTTCACGTTCATGTTCATGTTCGGTTTATTTCGAATCTTTCCACCGCGTGGATTATTGTTTGATTCAAGTCAGTACAGTACAGTACATATGCAATAGTCATACAGATAAAATAAGGCATAGAGGCAAAATAAGGCACGTCAAGCTATAAGAGAAAGTTGGTCAAGTTTATGCACAAGCTCTGCACGGGTTCGAGAGAGGCGGTGATGTCCGGCGGCAGGCGGTTCCAGGACGAGGCCGCGCGGTAGGAAAAAGTCCTGCGGGCCACAGACAGACGAAAAGTCGGCGGCTCTAAGGCGCCAGCGGCCGACGCCCGCGTGACACGCTGGGGCACGGCGGTACGTGGAATGAACAGGGACCGGATCGCCACCGGAGCACGCGAGTCGTTCAGGGCTCGGAAGACACCAATGCTGTCGCGCCTCGCAACTACGTCACGTACGGCGCGCCAGCCTAGCGCCCTCAAGGTCGCCGACACCGACTCCCGGTTACGAGCCCCGGAGACGATCCTGGCCCCGAAGTTCACCACTCTCTGAGCTCTGCTGAGGTGGCACGACGCGGCCCCGCCCCAGACCGAAAGGCAGTAAAGGATGTGGGGGAAAACATGTGACTGGATTAGGAGTATAAGGACCTCTGGCGTAAGGTGGTGACGTATCTTATATAAACAGAGCAGGATGGAGTTGCACTTTTTGGCAACCTTGGATATGTGCTCCTTCCAGGACAAGGAGTTGTCGATGGTGACCCCCAACATCTTCACGGAAGAAGAAGGGGTTAGTATGTGGCCGGTAAAGTTAAGATGGAAGGATGTGGTCTTCTTGAGGTTATGGGCTGTGCCGACAAGGAGCAGGGTTGTTTTGGATGGATTCATTTTCAAGGAGTTGGATGTAAAGCAGGATTGGACGGTAAGGAGAGTCTCTTCTTGCCGGGATTTTAGGATGGATAAATGATCGGGATGTGCGGAGTCTAGCAGCTGGGTGTCATCGGCATAGGATACTAGACGTCCGTGAGGCAGATAGGATGGAAGGTCGTTCGTGAAGATGCTGAAGAGGATAGGACCGACAATGGACCCCTGCGGAACACCGTGGGAGAGAGGAAGGGAAAGAGAACCACCTCTTCACCATCTGCCGCCGATCAGCCAGGTAGCTCTCGAACCACCTGGGGTCGATGCCGTACCATTGGAGCTTGGTCAGGAGGGAGTCATGGTCGACACTGTCAAAAGCTCGACTGAGGTCAATCAAGGTGACGGCGACGACGTGACCACCGTCAATCCGACGCACCATCCACTCAACAGCGTCCACCAGGGCGTCCTCGGTCGAGTGACATGGTCTATATGCAAATTGTGATGGAGCTAAAAGATCATAGGTAGCGAGATAAGAAGACAGCTGTGAGCACACAATCTTTTCACATATCTTTGACAGTGCAGATAAGATAGATATGGGTCTAAAATTGCTGGCGATGTCACGCGGGCCTGATTTGTGAAGGAGGGAGAACAGAGGCAATCTTCCAGGAGGAAGGGAAAACACAAGTGGCGATAGAGCTGTTAATCAAATGAAGTAAATGTGGCCCGAGAACGGGGAAACATCTTCGCAGCGCATACAGCGGCACGCCGTCATGTCCTACCGCCCTCGAGGATGACAAGTCACTCATAGCTCTCGAGAGTTCAGGGAGGGTCGAAGGAGACAGACTTGGACTTGACGTCGTCACGCATGGTGGTCTAGGTGGAGGCGGGGTGTCACCGTGGCTGCCCGCTGCCAGCTCGGCAGCAATACGAGGGCCGTACGTACCATTGAACGCTTTGAGTGATTTAAGCGTGATTACGATTAAGTTTGGCGGCGTTCGGGCGCGATTTTGTCGCCGTTTCGATACAGTTTCCATGCAGCTTTGATGCGGTTGTTGCCGCCCCCACAGTACTGTTTCCCACAGGGGCTCCCCTAAAGTAATCCTCCCTCCTGACAAAATTCTGAATCCGACCCTATCTCTTCGACAACTATAGCGCCTCCGGTGCTTTGCTGCCACCCAGGAAACCGCCACTGTCATTCCTTCGCACATATCTGTGTGACGTTTGCATTCCTGTCCCATTCATCCATGTCCCATTCCTGTCATGTAAGAAAGGAACACTCAGGTTGTTTGCATTTATTCAGCGATGGACGGCAGCTGTCAGTGAAGAGTCACACTGAGTGCTCTGGTGTGACCTTCCTGCAGGAGACCAAAGTGGGTGTCAAAGGAGAGGAGAGAGGAGACGAAGCAGATGTGAGAGAAGAATCATACTGGCCTTTCTAGTGTGGCATGACTAGAGAGAATAGAATTGGCGCGCAGTGAACGACTGTAGGAAAACCCAACAGCTCATAATTTGCTGAAAGGGAGGGAGGGAGAGAAAGAGAGAGAGAGAGAGAGAAAGAGAGAGAGAGGGGGTGGGGCGGAGGAAGAGAGAGATGGAGAAAGTGCAAGAGAAAAAGAGAGAGAGAGAAAGAGTATGGTGAATAAAAAGTAAAATGGAACGAATCTCTGCGGATACCCAAAGTCCTACCGGATACCGGACGGATTAACCTGGTGCCTGGTGTAATCATCGACGAACATTTTACCTGGGAAGAGCACATATTCACCATTGTTCGGCGTTGTAATAACATCCTTGGCTAGCCATTCGAAATTCGTTTCTAACTCATCCTGACGTCGTTAAGCTCCCGTTCACTCCTACGTCTTCCCTCACACCCTTCACTGTATTGCCGTGTGGGGAGGAGTCACCGGCTACCGGCTGAGCAGAGTGCAAAAGATGAACTTCGCTGAGAGGTTGGTTACCAGCGCACGACACGGGACCACGTCAGCCGGGCTCTGGAAGCCTTGGGGTGGAGTCGTGTGGCGGACCAGGTGAGAACGGGTGGTCTTTTGAAGGTCCACAGCGCTTTGCGCCCTCCCACGTGCCCGTCCACCACACGTGTTCTTTTTCCCACACGTGTTCAGGTCCGCTGCCGCCGCATCCGCGCGGTTGCTCTTGGCACAGGTGCCATACATCCGCCTCGCGTGCGGCTGGCGGCGGCCCAGCGACTCTCCTCCTAACGAGCCGCAATGTCCTGGAACCGCCTGCAATCGGCAGCCCCCAGTCCCACCTCATGTGCATCGCTTTTAGAACACTTAAAACATCTGACAGTGTAACTGCCAGTTTGTGTTCGAATGTGTGAATGAATTTCATTGATGAGCAACTTTGTATCATTGTTTCTGTAATCTTGACGAAAGGACGGAATAACCAAGACGTGGACGCCTTCAGTGCATACATGCATACATCCAAGGCAGCCAACAGAACCCTGGCCTCTATCATCTCCCAAATTATGCCCAAACTGCTTTTTCAGATTTCAGAGGTTTACTTTTGTTGCCTTTGTTGGTGAGTGGGGCCGTCCTGTCGTCGCCACGTGTGCCGACCCTGGATTCAGTCAGGGCCGTCCCCGCCATCATTTAGTTTTAGCCATCACAGTGTTATTTTAACGTCGGGGCTGAGGAGCCGACCCGGGGCGCAGATCGGGTTTCAGGCCGACATGTGCGGCGGCGTTCGGGGCAGCGACGGCGGAAAAGGGGGGGGGGGGCAGGAGGGGCGGCCGCCCCCCCAGCCGTCAGGCTGGGGGGCAAAACTATGTTTTTGCCCCCCCCCCCAGAAATTTCGGTCACTGCACCAAGCAAAATCGTGAATAATCAGCCTTACGCTTTAAAAAAAAAGAAAAAAATCGATGTACGAACCGAAAGAAAACGTACTCCGAATATACAAGAAGGCTTTGTGCTATGAAGAGAGGCCCGTAGTCTGAATGAGCGTTTAGAGGCCCCTGCTAGCTTGTAGGAGAATTCACAGCTTGTTTCAGGAGGGCCCCTGTAGACCCACAAAGGACCCCTGCCAGCCTCTGAAGGGACCTCCTTGCGGTCTGGAAATAGGGCCCTGCCCCTGCCTCCAGAGGTCGACACGGGCCCTTAACAGACAGACAGAATGCCTGTAGGAACCTGAGACCACTAGAGCATCTTGGCACGCCAGACGCCCCGAGACCACCAAAAGTGCCCCTGTAACTGCAAGAGGGAACCTAAACTAAGCTGACCTAAACTGAACTAATCTAAACTAAACTAACCTAAACTAAAAAATACAGAAGCTACGGGATTGGGGTGCGCATTCATGGAATTGGAAGCAGTCCAGAATACTGCAGATTCCGTTGGGGAAAATTTGGATATCCCACTCGTTGGGGTGCATGGGAAAGTCCTGAGGGCCGGAAATTTTGCATCCGCCTTGTGCTGTTAGTCCATTTTGAGACATAAGCCCTCGATTGGGCGGATGACCTTGACCCACTTTTGAGCTTGGGGAAAAACGAATTTTGTTTCGACGCAGTCACCTGCTTCGATGCCTTATCTAATTTTGCTCCAAGCTCCTTGAGGCATTGCTCTAATTTATCAATTCTGTCGGACCCAGGTGCGTTGCGAACAATGTCGATCTCCGTTGGTTCCTCAGTAGGACCTAACGATCCCCGGCACATTTCGAACGTGCAATCGGTTTGTTTTTCGTCACATGCAAAATCGACGGCGTCTTGAAAGGTGTTAAATCTCTTACCTATGAGACCACGTTAGGGCTAACCTATCGTCGATGACTCTTTTTTGAAAAACTTCTACCAAAAACCGCTGAACTTCGAGGGTAGTAACATCCTCAAAGGCTTCGGACGCCATGGCTTGAAGCCTCTCAGAAAACTTTTGGACAGGTTCCCCTGAGCGTTGTTGAACCTGACGCATCTCCATTTGAGCGCAGTAAGGATCCTGCAGCTCACTGTATCGCTCGCGGAGTCTCCTTCGGAGATCTCTTCAGCTGATGTGGGGATTTTCATTTATAAGCCCACAGACAAACTTTCCTGCAGGTCCACTAAGAGTGCGGGTTGCCAAAAGACTCATGCGTTCATGGTCCGTTGTGCAAAAGATGCTAGCCGATTGGGAAGGGAAACCTCTTTTGAAGGGAAGCCTCAACAATTGAGAAAAGTTTGGAAAACACTGAAATTTGAAGGTTTCCTGATACGAGAACTTGAAAGCCATGACGTGAACTTTGTTTCACATGCAGAGTTGTGGTATGATTGGACATCCGCCTAGTCTGGCTGCGTCTCGACGACCCTTCGTCCGCAGGCTGACACAAGCGTCCCAACGTCTCCAGGTTTTACTTCCGACTGCCGCCGACGCCGACTGTCCCCGAACCAGGGACGGCGGATTGCATTTTCGGCTGGCGGGGCAAGCTCTGTTGGATCAACAGCCGACCTCATTTGGTTTACCTTCTTCCCCCATCCCGAAAAAACAATTGAACTTCGTTCTTTTTGCTATCGCCCAATTTTTCTTTAAATAAGCAAACCTTTTTTCCAGGTTTCGGCGATAGGGCATACTTGTGCTCTCCAACATGCGTTGATTTTTCTGTTCAGGTCTGTACCCATTGCCATTTTTCAGGTCTTTGGCTTTGGGCATCCATCTTCAAAACGGAGAATGATGCAAACTTCTGCTTGTCATTATGTTTGCATTTACATCACGAATTCAGCATTATTATGAGATGCATTTGTAAACGGTTGAAAGGCAGTTTCCTCCCGCAACATTAAATTATAACTCGACGCTTAGGAACAAAGCTCTTACAGACCATCATACGAGAACGAAATCATTATCTCAAGCACTTGCCAAAGCAGCTTTGCCTGTCCCCCACACACACATAACATGACAATGCCTGCGCCAAATTTCCCACGTAATGGATCAGGGGCGTAGCCAGGATTCCGCCCAGGGGGAGGGCAAATCGGATCAAGGGGACCCTCGAAACCAATGGGAGCCCTCGCCAAGGGTGGATCCAAGATTTCGTTAAGGCGGGGGTGGAGGCAAATGGCCTGCGCGGGGCCCCCATTTTTTGCCCCCCAGATATGAAAAATGATGTAATTTTGCTTTTATGACATAAGGTGACCAAAAAATTCGAACGCATCATCTTATTTGAGAAAATTTTGCGTTTTATTTCCGGACACAGCGCCCAAAATATGACAAAAACGGCAAGATTTTAGGCGGCTCCGTCCTTTCCTTCATTTGAAATGTCGTGTCTGTATCTGGTTCAGGAGCCCGTCTTTTGGAATGGATGATGGAATTGGAACGCGCAGTACCCAGCGCGTTCGAGCTACCATTGGACCAATGACGGGCGCCCCATCTGCGCTTTTTTGAAAAAAATAGGGCACACACAACGCAACTGTCGAGCTAAAGCTCCTTCCGCGGGATCTAATGGTCTACATTCCGCTCAGGGAAACTAAATCGCCCTTCTGTTCCTGGAGCCGAACAGACGGAATGTGAACGCCAAAATGGCTCCACGGGCAAAATTGCGCGCGTCTTTATCAAACCAGACACTTTGATGTGCTGGATTTGCCTTGGAAGCCGTAAAATTTATTCCCTTGTGGACGAGGTGATGTCTCTCTCATTTCTCGAGAGCCTTCGACAAAATCTCGCGGAAAAACGTGTATGAATTCTCAACCAAGGACTTCTCTCCTCTTCAATCTGTTTCTGGGCACAAATTCAGAAACTTTGGAACCACCGTCCTCCGGACAGGAATCTCAAAATTCTGTAAGTCTTTCAAATTCCAAATTGTAGAAGGTCTCAAAAAACACTGTATTTTGGGTAACGCTTTCCTCAGTCGTTTTGGTGCAAAATTGGATTTTCGTAAGAAAACCCTCAATATTCAGATCATTCCTCTTCGACCTCAGCATCTGACCTGTCAGTCAGTACCATCTCTCGTTCGAACTTCTCACAAAACGACAATTCCTGCGCAGTCTTACGTCGAATTGCTTGCCTTCATAAATCGCGTACAGCTCATAGAACAGGACTGCGTCATCCATCTGCTGAGTAATGCTCCGTATCTTGGCGAAGAGCCCGGTCTTTTTCTAATGAATACTACTGGATGCCCCAACAAAAAGCGACAAGTTCCGATCGTTCTGGTGAACACAGCAACAAGAGATTATACCTTGCCAGCTCGGCACGTCGTTGGCCTTGCAGAGGCTTTGAATGAGTCAGAAATCAGCATGGTCGAAACCAGCGAAGACTCAGGACGTGAAAATGCTGTTTCGGAGCCAACTTCGAAACTTCAAAAAACTGACTTTTCGCACTTTCCGGACAACCAAAAGAGACAAATTCAGGACCTACTGGACAAGTATTCTGACATCTTTGCCAAAAGCGCCGGACCCACGGACCTAGTGAAGATGAAAATTGGCACCAAGGACCATCCCCCCATCAAGCAAAATCCGTATAGGCTTGCTTTCAGTCAGAGACAGATGGCAGAAGACCACATAAGTGAGCTTCTCAGAGCTGGAATCATCCAGCCTGGTCAAAGCCCCTGGTCTAGTCCGCTGGTTATAATTGGCAAGAACGATGGAGGAAAACGATATTGCGTGGATTAAAGAAAACTGAATCAAATAACCGTGAAAAACTGCCATCCACTCCCTCGCATCGACGACATCCTCGTAACACTTGGAGGGTCAAAATACTTCACAAGTTTGGACCTGAAGAGTGGGCATTGGCAAATTGTAATGGGTCCCGATTCTATCCACAAAACTGTTTTAATTTGTTTCTTGGGCCTCTTCTCTTTTAATGTACTTCCTTTTGGATTGACCAATGCCGCGAAACTCTTTTTTGAAGTTATGAACAAAATTTTGGCAAGCATACAGCATAAATTTGCAATGGCGTACACTGATCACATCATAATCTTCTCTAAAACCTTTGAAGAACATCTCACTCACAACGAAGCTGCGTTTGATCGTCCTCGCAATGCGGAACTGAAGCTCAGAATGTCAAAATGGGAATTTCTGAAACAGGAAGTCAAATATTTAGGTTATATTGTTTCGCCACGTGATATAAAACCGGACCCTGGTAAAGTAGAAATCATTAGAAAACTGAGTCATCCGACGGGCGTCAAAGGCGTTCGTTCATTCATTGGTATGTGTTCCTATTATCGCCGTTTCTTTCCAAATTTTGCAAAAATTGCAAAATCTCTCACAGGGCACAGAGTTAACGAAGAAAAACAGCCGTTTTTACTGGGAACGACGCTTGTCAAAACACATTTGAAAGTCTTCGAAGTGCTCTCACTGAACCTCCTATTCTCACTTGTCCTGACACTTCAAAACCGTACAAATTGTACACGGATGCGTTCCAACACGTCATTGGTGCTGCTCTTGTACAGGACACTAAGTGGTTCAATATCTCTCACATCAACTGAACGCCACGCAACAGCGGTGGCCAGTCATTGAGAAAGAAACCTGCGCCATCGCTTACGGCGTTCAGAAGCTGAGACACTATCTTCTCGGCTCGAAATTCACCGTCATGACTGATCACAAACACATGAAACATCTTGTCATCCGCGAGATGAGAAACGCTCGCATTCAGCGATGGGCCATCATTCTCGATGAATATGGCTGCGATGTCCAGTACATCTCTGACAAACAAAATATTGTTGCCGACACCCTCTCTCGTCTAGAACCCCCGTCACAGGTAAACGTCATCGACTCCGACCGAGCACCCAGGGAGCAGTGGGACTCCCAAGTGAAGAAATGCCCAGAAGATGAGGTAAATCCCCAAGACAAAGTCAAGGAATTCCTGACGAACAATCCTGATTTTAAAATTCTTCAGGATAATGATACAGACGATAGGGACATCCGTGATATCCTGCAGGATCCAAAGCATCCAAACTTTGCCGAAATCTCCCGTCATGATACAACTTTGGACGAGTTACTGTTTCGCTTCTCGGACACTCAAAAGTGTACCCCATTTCCTGGCATGCAGTTAGTTATTCCTCGCATCATCCAGAAACCTTTCATAGAAGAAGCCCATTCATAGTATTTTGGTGGTTACCTAGGCATCGACAAAAGGTACGACAAACTTCGCTGGCGTTATTATTGGTCTGGCATGTACCGAGACGACGTAGTTCGGTATCTCAAAACTTGCGTTGCTTGCAACATGCGAAAACTGCGTACGACTCTCGCTGCAGGACATGCAAATCCCGAAACCTCCGTTCGAAATCATCGCTATCGACACATGCGGACCATTTCCTCAAAGTTATAATGGCAATCGGTATATCATTAACGTAAACGACAAGTTCTCTGGATGGCCGGAGTCGTTGGCCACCGAATCAAAAAGTGCGGAGACCGTCGACCAAATTCTCATTGAGCATATCATCCCGCGTAATGCCTGTCCCCGCGTCATTGTTACGGACAATGCGACTAAACTTTGCAATGCGGTCGTCGAACAAATTCCTTCGTTTTTCAGCATCAGACATATTCGTACTTCGACTTACCATCCGCAAGCGAACGGAAAATGTGAGCGATACAATCGCATCCAAAATGACATGCTTGCAAAATTGGTCAGCAGATCCCAAAGAGACTAAGACACGAAAATTCCAGCTATGCTTTCGGCATATAGAACTGCAAGAACCGAGTCGATAGAAAAACTGGCGCAAACGATGTCGCCAGTAGTCAAACTATCACGCCAGGCAGTTAGAAATCTGCTACAGTATGGTTTGTAGCAGAAGCATATTCAGCAATGTTTTGGAGTAAGACGCACCATGATTTACGCGTTTTGCGATTTCAGCGAACCGTTTCGGGTTGTGAAGTAACATAATATCGTTCAAAATAGCAAGGCGAAGTGATTTTTTTGTTGTTGGCTGTGCAGTATAACTACTCATTGAGCCTGTCAGGGCATTGTTCCTCCAAGAGGTTTGAGTGGGCGGTGAGTTGTTCGCCTGGATCTCCGGCTACTAGCAAACAGTACTGAAAAAGCCGCAAGCAGATGTGTGTGTCTGAAGAATAGCATGTATGTGATCTGCCGCAGTAATTTCTTAACCCGCGCTCGAATGTGGGTCGGTGTCGACCACGCTCCACGGGGGGGCTTAGAGTTAGAGGGGGGGACCACGCCCCCCTCTAACTCACGAACGGTTGGTCGCACAACAAAAATAAGCACACGGTTGTAAAGCTCGCGAAAAGAGAAGCTCAAAACTGATCCCATTTCTAGTTTTGGATAATATGTAAGTCATTTACGCCCTATATATGTTTTCTCATAGCCGACTGCATGAGACCGAAAAGCGGCCTGGATCCCAAGGAGTGTGACAAATAACGTCTAAGTAAAGGCACTAACGCACAGGCAAAGGTGTGCACATGCTGGTACACGTCTAATTAATCTGGTTTGCCCCATATATACGTCGAAACGTTGAATTAAAGACACGGCAGTTTTGGCGCCGGTAGTCGGCTGGCGCGGCTGCCGCACGCAGCAGGAAACTAACGGCAACTAACTTTCTTTCTCGTTTTTTTTTTCATTTTCGTAACATAAGCCTATCCATGCCTTTATTGATTCTATTGGTTCTTGTGATGATTTTTTATGCTTAATTTTGGACAGAAACCATTAGTTACCAATCTGCACAATAAGCGGAGCTATATTCGCAAAGACTTATTTATTTCGAAAACATGCGATTTTTTGAAACTTTTTGAGCTTCCTGGTATTACTTGGAACTGTGCGAGCCAGTTGTGCCATTTTCTACCCGTTCTGAGTAATTCATCTCTGACTTTGACGGCGTTACATTTCGGCTCATGACAGTTATTCGTGACATGACCACAGTCAGTGGCTGGAAGTCATTGATACTTTGCCCATTGACGGTAACTAGGTGTCCGCATCATTCCACACTGCAAATGTTATGAAAGATTCCGTCAATTTTCGAAGGAAACGACGACATGTCTTAAAAATGGGCTAGACCTTAGGTCAATGACATAGAAACTTTCAAGAAATCTCAGATAGCGGATTTGTTGCATCTATCAAGATCTCTAATCCCTGAAAGTTTTGTTGCGATATCGTGTTTTCCGAAAAAGTAACAGAACGTTAAACTTGTTTAGACATAGATCTCACCTAGGTCTAGGACCTAGACATTTGACTTGACTTGAGGTCGAAACTTTGACATACGGTGTAAAAATGATCATGCAAAAGGTACACCAGGTTTCGTAGCGCTGCGTTGTTCGTTCTCTCGCAATCCTGGAAAAATCTCGAGAGGGGGCTACGGGACTTCCCCTCAGTGGAGGGCGGGTTAACATATAGCAAGCACTTTTCAGAAATATTTTTGCGCCGTGCGGTACAAGATTTCTGCGCAGCCTGGACGCAAACGGAAAAGCTTTGCCCAACTGCGCAGTGGGCCGCGCGAAGCAGGCCATGCGGTCTTGAGCTTCCGCCGCCTTTCTCGAGCCTTGACCTGAGTGAGCATTGGCGAAAGTCCAGTGAGCAACCACACGTTCGTTGAAAAATAACGCACCAACGCTTACATTGACAAGATGTATGAACTCGTTATTGCAGCCCGGAGCAATCTTTCTTTGTCAAGAAATGGCCCATGTTGCACAAAAGCAATGTTGGCTTTTTGTTTTTGATCTTTTTCGCCTTTTGGAAACATCAAAACCTTTTCCCCAAAACCTTTTCGCAAGCAGCAATAGTTCCGGGGCATTGCTGCTTACTGTGATAGACGAAAAAAAACAGCGAGACATTGACAGACGGGCAGACGTGGAGAAAGGGGATGGACATAGTGAAAGTGAAAGAGACTTCGACACCGCCTGATACAGTGAAGAATCCTTCAGCCTCTGAAACAAATAAACCATGCAGTCTGTACTGCGTAACAAGCCTCTCGCTCCTCCATGTAGGGCAACTGCGCACCTTGCGATGTCGTCATCGCACGCGTCCCAGCTCTGCAGTGCCCCGAGTGCACCGCACGTCAGGTGCACGCTCATCATTTCGTCACTCATCAGCTGACCATCTCCCCGGTACCGCGAACGCGCCCTGCCCTCCGCCTGCAGTCGGCGCCGCGGGGGCCGATATCATCAGGAAAACCCAAATCGGCCGGCCGGCGAGCAGCGACCACGTGACCTCAGCCGCGACCACGTGACCACGGCCCGTCGTTCCGCAGCCGACGGGTTTGGTGGCGCCATCGGGCCGAGCCGCGTCGCGAGCGGGGAAATCCCAGCAGAAAGGAACACAGGGGAATTCCCGACCGTGTTTTTGTTGGACGGTCGGAAGGCTGCGTGACCAGAAGTCTTTAAGTAGTTACCCGTCTACGACGGCGCGTAGCGCTGCTCTTCCCGACAGCAGAATGCAATGTTGCACTTTCTGCAGCTTGGATTGGTACCTACTCTTCATCACTGTCTTGGCGAACAGGGCTGTAAAACGCACACAAATGCGACAGAAATCTTTCAACACTGTCCCGAGCACTGACATGCCATGGTTATACATTTCATGTCGACTGTCATGTATGTGTGTCGTGAAATCCGCAGAAAACTTTTGATCCTAAATAGGTGCACATGTGAGCCTCAAACGCCTCATGCCACAGTTTCACAGTCCTAGAAATTGGCAAATTACAGAGCGCCGGACACCTTAGGGCTCTGGCAGCTGGAATACTGAGAATTGTAACTCGGCCGAGGGAAGCGAGTTTCGACTTTTGTACTTGCAGCATGCATTGTGGAGCAAGTTTTTGAGCACGGAAGCTGGTGAGCTGTGACAAGCGAGCTGGAAAGATGACGAATGTTACAAGAAATAAAGAGGCTGAATCCATGGTTTTATTCATAACTCTATTATTTTCTTAATTGAAAGGCAGCAGTTTGTTGCAAATTTTAAACCAAATACCCACATTTCGTAGTGAGTACATTATTATGTAGCCAGATCAAATTTTCGCTGTTGATTTAACTGCATGACAAATCGTATAGCGTCAGCCGAGTATGCTGCTGTCGTGAGTGTTATGACAAATCGTACAGTGTTAGCAGAGTATGCTGCTGCTCGATGTCAAAGCTTCTGGTGAATCTGAGTTTATAAATAGAGGGCTATGGTGTATTTACTTGTTTTTATTAGACGTCCTCTGCAGATTCGATGAATTCTGGACATAATGAACAAGCGAGCCTGCCACCAAATCACTGATTTCGTCAAGCCCATCGTACCAACAGAGTACAAAACATCTAGCAACTACTATCAGGTATGTTCAGCACTTCAGTAATGAACTGCAGGTATATATATATATATATATATTATATATATATATATATATATAGGATATATAGGATATATATATTATGTATCCTATATATAGATATATAGGATAGCAAGATATGCCGCCTTCTTCCGGTGCCTCACGTAAGGATTCACAATTTAATAAAAACGGAAAGCACCAGGTTCGCTTTCGTAGCCTTTGGTCGGCCAGAAACGTCGAATCGAAGCCAGCTTTTCCGTGTCAGAACTGACCGGTACACACTGCTCCCGTGAAAATGGCTCCGTTTACGGCCATGCTACGACCACATTACGGGCGACGGGTGAGGTGTAAGTACATGGGCCAAGTGTACAAATGCATGGCTAAGAACTGATATGCTCCATCCGTATGCATGACATATTATATCCGTATATGTATATATATATATATATATATATATATATATATATATATATATATATATATATACTGACATAATATTGCCAGCTTCTTCAAGCCCATCGCATACATTATACATACATATATTATATGCATATATATCTATATATCTATATATATATATATATCCGTATATATGTCAGGATATATCATAAGCCAAATTCCATTAAAAGAAAAACATTTTACGAACGCGCTCGTAAGCGCAAAACACTGACTGCTGCGACTTGACCAGAACCGGCAGGGTCTGCAACTGTGCACCGTTGAGACAAAGGTCATCCAACCCGCCAGGCCCTGACTCGTGAGCCGTCTGCCCTTCACAGAACTGGTCCGGCGGCCGGACGACGTCAGCTGTCCGCAGACGGCGGACTCGGTACATGCCTCGGGACTGGGTCCCGGCTGACAGGCCTGGATCCCTTCTGACGGGGTCGGGTCTCGGCTGTCGGGGCCTGGATCCCTGCTGTCAGGGCTGGTTCCCTGTTATCGGGGCTGGGTTGGTCCCGGGTTCCGGCCGTCGGGGCTGGGTTGGTCGCGGGTCCCGGCTGTCGGGGCTGGGTTGGCCCCGGGTCCCGGCCGTCGGGGCTGGGTTGGTCGCGGGTCACGGCCGCCGGGGCTGGGTTGGTCCCAGCTGGCGGGCTGCCTGGGAACGGCGCCTTGAGCTGCACCTCCGCCCTGGTAACGGTGTCGGAGCTGGCTGCAGTTTCGCCGGTCCGGCTCATGTCTGACCGGTACAGGGAAGAGGTGCACCCATGTGGAGGGGGGAGGGAAGCAGGAGGTTCTTTGTTCAAAAGTGTCAGAATGGCTTGTTTTAGCCGTGTGTGCTGCAGAGCTGTAGTTCGTTGCCCGAGTGGGACTAAGAGAGAGGGGTTGCAGGTCATTGCGCGCGGCCCATTCCATGCAGATGACCAGCGGACGCACCGAATGCCCGGGAGGCGAGAACAGATGATGTCCTCTCGTTCGCTCTCGATTTCTGGTCTTGTTTCCTGCTGCCGCTCGCAGGCCATTGTTCGTATCATCTCTCTATGCGGCTAATCTCGACTGCTCTCTGGCGATGGTGTGATGTTTGGTCACGCGTCTGTGTGCGTTTGACGGTGGTGTTAGTGGTAGCGTTGAATCGGCGGAAACGAAAATGTTTCAGGCTGAGCGATACGCGGCAGACAGGATCAGGCTGAGCGATGCACGGTAAACAGGATCAGGCTGAGCGATACGCGGCGGACATCGCGGACTCCAGCATGCCTCAGGGAGGACGAAATCTACAGATTCTCAAAATTGCAGACTCAAATTCTCGGAGCCGATGTGTCATTAACCAAAGGAAATCGAAATTAAACGGCAAGACCATGAAGTCGGTTACAGGGATGCTCTAGCCCGGATAAAGGTAGATAAACTGGACGCACCGTAGGGCCGTTCTGCAGCTCTGAAATGACACCATGTGCCACTCAGGCGAAACTAAGCCACCTGAGGCTATTGCGACATCGACGTTATCGCTGAACGCTATGTCCATGTTACATCATCGCGATGTTCTCGTTAGGCAATTGAGGCGCAGCGTGCAGGCCTGCCTCCGTGTACGCTGGCGCCATCTGGCCGAATGCCGGTGGCGCTTCAAGCGGATGTAATATAGCTAACACCATTTTGCAGACACCTCACGTCCACACTCTTCCTGTCGTTACTGCCGATCCGTGCTCCCAAAACTCCGTCCTCCTGGTCAGGAAGGAACCTTTCTCAGAAACTGGGGCAACTGGACCTTTTGAACTGGGGAAACGTCGCCACGTTTCAAATCACATTTTCAGGGGTGGGAAGCAGGAAAGGGAAATTGGGCCCCTCCGTGTCTTCCCAGAGCCAAAGCCAAACCGTTTGCACTGTTCGATTGAAATTTAGTGGTATTTCCTGCATGTAACGTGAAAATATGACTATGTCGCACGAGACCGGAGCGGCTCAAGGAGGCGTTTCTGGGAGGCATGTCAGGCCATTTTGCGGTCGTTTCAGACGCATGAGCGTTCATTTGGCTATCGCTGCTGACCACCGCGAACCAAAATTTAGCAACGTTATGGTTTCAGCGACGAACATTTATGATAAATGACTATCGACATGGTCTAAAAAATGTTTGAAGATTATTAGGGACTGATAAATAGAACATGGTCGGGGATAATGTATCGTTCTGTGTAAGCGGGTTCCACGGATTAAAAGTGAGGTATGGCTCAGTACGCAAACGCCGAAGCACACCATAGCATTGATATAAACGATATATGTCGCATTAGGACTTAGGAGCACATATAATGATCCAGAGCACAACCAGGTGCAGAAATCTGGGAGGTTCAGACTTCGACCCACAAATGCGAATGACTTACATCACTGATTCACAGCCCAACAGTAACGTTTATGAAGTGTGCACATACAACAATTCCTTGTGTGTGGATTTCCAAGGGCGAATACCAGGAGAAATAAAGAAAAGACTCAAGAAAATAACGATCGTAGTTTGGTTTTGCAAACGCTCCATTGGCATTTTCAATAAGTTACCACTTCCCTCTATCTTGGTTTTATATTTCAACTGTCGTCTGACGTCAAGTTACTCAAATTGGTTCAGCCAGTCAAGCAAAAATGAGTTAAAAACAATTGAAAAGTTTGCACATAATTCAGAGGCGGATGAAAGGGACAGGGAAAATAAAAGGGGCACACCCTCCCCTCCCCCTTTGGCTCAGGGGGTCTTTCCGCCCCTCTCCTCTTGGCATGTCGGCGCCCTTACCCGCCTTCGGCGGGTAAGGGCGCCAAATGCAAACGCATTACCTGCAGAAGACGTTGATGCAGTATAGGCGCCCCAGTGATGGGGTATGGACTACACATGATATAGAATGCTTCCATTTGACACCGAAGAAACACCTGTGGGATGGCGCATGGGAGTCCTGTCGCTCAAAGAGCGCCCCTTTGGCACCAGGAAAAGATCTTTGTGATGGGAGGCCTCTTGGCATATATATATGTACATATATACATATATACATATATACATACACACACACACATATATATATATATATATTGGTATATATATCTAATAAATATACAGGAAAATATCTTTTTTTCCTTATTTATACAGGAAAAAATCTTTCCGATGGGGAACCCTCTTGGCATCTATATAAATATATATATATATATACGTGTGTGTTTGTGTGTGTTGGTAAAGTTTGGAAGCAGATCGTTACGTATACATTGTTTGTTAAAAACTACGGCAGACTTAGCATTAACAGTCTTTGACGTGGCTTCGATTGTTCGTATGAGTCGTTTGGTTTCCAATGAATGTTTATTAAGAATTTTCCCAGTGTTCATTATGACATAAAGAACAAGCAAAAAAATCACATTTGATTACCAATGGAACGTTTTGTCTCCACATGAAACACCTCAGAGATAAGTTTGGGTCTACGACATTTGTCTGGTTTAAATTAAAAAAAAACACACGATTAGTAAATAAATGACTCTTCTGATTCGCACACATAATCTAACATGGACAAGCAACACTGAAACAATACACGGCAAATCAGTCCAACGAAGCGAATTGATTCCAGGCCATCGTGAATCGTTTTGAAGCCGCCCATCACACACAAATGAGCGCTTCGCGCGATTTAAGCGCTGTTATGATAAGGCTTGACGTCCTTCCGTTGCAATTTTGACCCCCTTTCGATAACATTTTGATATCCTTTCCGAGCGTTTCTGTACTAACGTCCTTTCGGTGCGATATTTCCGCCCCACAATGTTGTTCCGGCTCCCCTAAAAAAGCGCACCCTCCTTAGCAAAAACTTTGATTCGTCCCTGACATAACTGCCCCTCTATTCCTGAGACCCTCAGTCCACCACTGGTCCAGAGAATTTCTTTCAGGAATGTTTTTAGACCATCCTGAGGCCAAAAAGTCGACATGAGAGTCAAAGGTAATGCTTGCAGCGTCGTACACCAGATGACGAAAATCGTCCGTTTGTCCCTTGGTTCTTTTTTGCTCTCTCCAGGGCGCCACTGACGTTTCTTCAAAATCGCATGTACACGAAAGGTTAATTCACAACACAATCTTTTGTTTAAGCCTTGTTTCGTCGAAGTCAGCCCAGAACCATGGCAGATTCCGATTCGGCCCCTTCCGCATAGAATTCAAAGAATATACGGCGCATAAAGTAGGAGGGATTCCCTAGGAGCCTCCGTCTCTTTTCGCTACCTACGGACAAAAGCCATGCTAGCCTGGATTCGGCGTATCATCGTTTTGGTACAAGTTCGCCACCGCATTTACCGAAGATCTTTTCCAATGAATTCTGCGTGAATGAATGAATTCTGTGTGAATGTGAGCCAATGGGTGACTCACGGCGCCGAAAATGCAGGCAGACGCCTCGGCGCCAGGGCGGAGTGCATACGCAACGCCCGGCCGTATTTCATGCCCGAAAAAATAGTTGAAGGTATTGGCTTGTTTTCCCACTCTCAGACGTTGCTATAGGTTTTTATTGGCCGTTTTCACGATGGTTAATTTCGGAAAGTACCGCCCGCAAATTCCTCAGGGACTTAATTGAAAACGCATGGAAAGTCCGCTAAACTGGAGATAAATCCGTGCGAAGTTCTCGGAATCACCAAATTATTCGACAGATTTAACACTTGAGGATTGTTGCTTGCTGCGATGTCCATGTTCTACATTCCAAATTCGCGGGTACCAAATGTTTGGTCCCACTCGCCGAGTTGGACCAAATTTGATCTGGCAGCTTGCTCCAGTGGAGTCCATCGGTGTAGCGGCCGCGGGACAGCGTTGTGGTGGCGGTCCATCAACCTTGGATAATTGGTGGAAGTAAAAATCTTCAAAACGATCCCGGCCGTACCAACATAGAAATGTTGTTGCATTCCTTACTGAAGCCCAGTCTGCGCCTCTGCCTGTAGCGTCTTCTCATCGCAAATGATGTATGTCTAACAGGAGATGGTTGCACCTGCCAGCAATTTTTTTAAGCGGCCGAAAACCCGAGTCTGCTATAAGTAAGAACACGTAACCAAAGTTTGAGAACAAGGTAAACATTTAATAGCAGTTTGATCAATAAATCAACTTTGGCGCAGCAGTTTGCTCAAAGCACGTACGTCAGGAGTCCACAGAGCCGAGCTCGGTTACTGGGATGCGCCCGATGTGAGATCGCGGTGGCGGCGCGCCTCCTGTCGGCTGTGCCTGCACAGCTGCGACACGGACTGGCCGCGATCTGTCCTCTCCGCCAACAGGTGTCTGGGATTTGTTCAGGTGCTGCATACTGGACACGGGTACAAGTTGTCATTTTGGAGGCAAATGAACAGAGAAGGAGAGGGAGAGAGAGAGAGAGAGAGAGAGGGAGAACACAAATAATAAAAGAAACGTTTCATTACGAGCGAGGTCGATTGCCGAGAACCTGGCACTTTGACAACAACAAGTGTTTGGTCGACAGGAGATTGCGCAAGGCGCTGTTTATCGTATTCCCCGCAGCATCGCGGCCGACCTGGAACCGGATTTTGAGGATCATGATCACCAGTACCAGCGCTGTCCAGGCTGTGCCGTCGTTATCGGCGATTGTCTGAATTGCTGTATGCTGTGCAACCTCAGGTCACACCCCGGGATATAAACTGTCATTTTTCCAGGGTGTAGAAAAATGACAGCTTATATCAACATACTCGCTGCCTCGCCTGCCTGTTTTGACGCCGGGTCACTCCACTGGGCCCGTCTTCGACGTTTTTACTGTCAGCTATGGCCTTGGGAAGCGCTTTGGCACCAGGCGCAGTCGCTCTTGTCCGCTCCGATTCGTCCGAATGGTATGCGATATTCGTGGACTGCGTCGCATGCCTATTGTTACCAAAGCCCTATCGACCGGACCGCATACCATTGTGACCTGACATGTTGTGACTGGAGCGGCGCGTGTTCCTCTGTGACTGTTATCGACATGCGGATCAAGTTTGTTAGCACCAGCGAACTGTATTCGACCGCCATGCCCCCTGCAGGTCCATCAAGACGTGCAACCCTTCAGCGCCACCTATGTCCGACGCCGCCCGCGACCTTACCGCCAGGCGTGCCGAGGTGCTGCGTGCTCACGGCATGGTGCTGAGGCATACCGTGCCGTGAAAGCTGCGATCCGCGGCGCCGTCCGCGCCGACGTCGGGCGCAACACAGCGGCCAGGATCGCCGTTGACGGGCCGGCGTCAGTATGGTTTAATATGCAACATGTGGTGAGCGAGAAAGAACAAAACGCTAGCATGTGTCCCATGTCTGCCCCAACACTCTGAACGAGTTTTTCGTTAACGCAGGGCCTAAGGT
The DNA here is from genome assembly GCA_030062745.1 of Capitulum mitella. Classification (NCBI taxonomy): domain Eukaryota; kingdom Metazoa; phylum Arthropoda; class Thecostraca; order Pollicipedomorpha; family Pollicipedidae; genus Capitulum; species Capitulum mitella. The sequence goes on along the minus strand of CP099851.1, from coordinate 19,685,139 downwards.
GTCTGACGAGGTGACAGCTAGAGGGAATGTACTGGATGTGCCTGTCCCACTGCCCCATGTTGGCGCCAATGTTTTTACCGTTCAATCGTTGTATATCTACAACACAGCATTTTTAACACGCGCAATTCACCTGCAAGCGGATCTGACGAGCTGTGCATAAGGGTTTTTTGTTTGATCTCCTTAGCGGCATTGGGCCAGTCCTCCTGCGTATTGTGAATGTCTGTATTATAAGGAATGGCATCCCGACTTCATTGGTAGCATGCTCTTGTGCATCCCATTTTCAAATCCAGTGATCCTGATACGCATCCAGCTATAGTCCCATCTTTATCTGTCCCGTCGCCTCCAAGGTAGTGGAGAAGATTATCCAAAGCCAACTCCAGCACAACTTCCCCTATAACCATCCACTATCCCCCATCCAGCGTGATTTCAGACCCCGCCATTCCACGGGAACTGCCCTCATTGAAATTTTGGGTCAAGCTTTCAGCCATGGATTACTGTGAAATTTTGCTTTTTTGCATTATCGATCTTAACAAATGTTTTGATGTAACTGGCCACTCAAAGTTGATCGGAAACTGCAACTTTACTGCATCGGGACGATGTGGTTTAAAAAAGGCTATCCGACCATACTCAAAACGTGGGCATCTTGAACTCGCACATTTCGGCCCTGCAACTTATCAACCAAGGGTTTTTCTAACGTTCTTCGTTATGACACTTTCTCTTCAACATATTGACCAACAGTCTTAGCCTTCACGCAACTGAGGCATTTTGAATTCAGTATACGGTTGATACTCAGACGACAGCCTCTGGTAAAAAATCCGCGCTTCCTGAACTAGTCGCCAAATTGGAGGCCCCTATCCACTGTCCTGATGACTGCTTCAGATACAGTGGTCTAGTCGACGAAGCCGACGAATCGAAATTTAAACTCTTCCTCCTTGGTATGCGAAAAAGTCCTATTACCTACCACCTACCTACCTATTACCTAGCAACCTACCACCGCTCTGAGTGAGATTTCGAGAAACCATTCTCTCTTCCTGCACCGAAACCAAAAATCGGAGTAACTTTCGATCGGTTTCTCTCTTGGGATTCTCGTATGTCCAAATCATGACAGAAATGCTTCGGAATCCTCACCGGCATCGCCCACTTTCGTCATTATCTGCCACCTGGTACTTACCGTTCCCATCCTAGTGTCAACTCTGGTCCTTTCTCACGTCTGCCATTGTCTCACTGTCTATGGAAACGGATCAGCTAAGAATCTGGAGGTAATCAACACAATTCTAAATTTCACAGTTCGTGTCATCTCCGGCAAGAAAAAGTTTGACCATACCTCAGCCATGCAGAAGAGCCAGGGCTAGCTTTTCTTGGCTGGCTTAATATGGCTGAACAAGCGTTCTGCCATGTTCCAACTCCGTTTCATGAGCATGCTCAACAGGGTATGCTGTGGTGGCGAATCCGAGTCCCTGGCTGCACTGTATTACACTAATGCCGAACACAAGGACCACTTTCTTAGTAGGAGACAAGGCCACCCTTTCTTAGTCTCCTCCGCATACGGGGATCAGTTGTGGGGAAGAGGCAGTTTGTTTACCACGCGGCCACGGAGTACAGCGCTCTGCCTCGGGAGTTCCTTTCCATACCAGCCTTCCTCCTGACGCACAAGCTGCGGCGTCCTTCGTCTGGTGTTGCCTCCTTCGAACGGCGGTTGCGGTTCGGCTTGCTGGTGATTGCTCGCTCTTCACCGACTGACTTCAAGTTTTCGTTTCGATTGTCCAATGTGTTTCATGTGTGCATGCATGGACTGCATATTTACGGATAATTCCACGACGTAAATAAATAAATAAATAAGCTAGCCCGCCCCCGACTGGAAGAGGGCGGCTGACTGCCCCCTGATGTTTTTCCAAGACTGCGAGAGAACGAACGAACGCAGCGACACGAAATTTCGTGTAACTGTTTCTTAGTCATTTTTACACCTTGTGTCAAAGTTCTGGCTTCAGGCCAAGTCAGGTGTCTGGCCTAGGTCAGGTCAAACATACCTATGTCCAAAAACGTTTAGCACCCTGCAACTTTTTTTCTGATAACATAATGTCCCAATAATTTCTTCAGGGATTGGAGATATTGACAGTTGCAAAAAATCCGCTATCCCAGACTTTTCAGAAACTTTCCTTGTCATTGGCCTAAGATCAAGCCCATTTTCAAGACATGTCGTTTTTTTCGGAAATTGACATTTTTTTCATAACAGTGTGGGGTGATGCAGACATGTAGTTACCTTCAATGGGCAAAGTATCAATAACTTCCAGCCATTGACTTCAGGTCAAGTCACGAATAACTGTTATGAGTCAAGATGCAGCGCCGTCAAAATCGGCGATGAATTACCCAGAACGGGTAGAAATGGCATAACTGGCTCACACAGTTGCAAGTAATACCAGGAAGCTCAAAAGGTTTCAAAAATTACACATGATGTAAATTGCAGAAATAAACAGCCTCTCGGGAATAAAGTTCCGCTACATGGAAAGGGTTCTGTGCGAAAATGAAGAAACACTAAAATTAGTTCCCGTTAATTTCATATCGCTTTCGGTTACTGCGCCCGCCGACAGTCGGCGCGAAAATCACCGTGCCTCTAACTTAACGTTTCGGCGTATATATTGAACAAATCGGAGAAAATAGACGTGTATCAGGATCTGCGGACTTTTGCCTGTTCTTTGGTGCCTTAACTTAGACTTTATTAATATGTCGGCTGTAAGAAAAAATATATAGGGCGTAAACGGCTTACGTATTACTAGAGACCAGTTTCGAGCTCTAGTTGTCACGAGTTTACCAACGTGTGCTTATTTTTGCGGTGCGACCAACCGTTCGTGAGTTAGGGGGGCGGTCAACCCCTCTCCCAGTCGGGTGTGATGGCGCCGACCGTCCGTCGGGCGCGGGCTGGCAGAAAAAATAGAACTGAACGTCCCGATCCGGCCCGGCCCCACCCGTCTATGGCGGTTTCCGAAGGCTGATAACTTCGCAGCCACTGGGTTCTAAATCATGAAGTTTTCGTCTGAAGATAGTTTATCTCAGTTCTTTGATATTTTACTGCTGCAATTGCACTGCATCAACCTGCAAGCTCTTCTTTCCATTTAACTATTCCGGGAGTAATGTTGCCTATCTCTTACTCCTATTTTCGCATGCCTGTTTCTGAGCCGCTCAATAATGGCAGCGAACAATATGAAGGGCGCGTGTGACGCTTAAACTTGCAATTTTACTCAGAGAAAAGATTGAAATAGATTAGCACATATTTTTTTATAGTCCAAAATGCATAATGATGCAAACAGGAACGAAGAAGGCATCGCTCGTCATGTGTCTTACAAGGCGTCTTATTTGTGTAAAGTGACTCAAGTGAATTAGCACCGGGCACCGGGCTCAAATTCATTGTTTAGATAACAGAAACTGTCCTCTAACTGAATGTGAGTCATCTCTAGGATCAAAATAAGGTGGTCGTCTAAACGAATTTTCATGTCATTGTTGACTCTTTGCCTTGCGCTGTATTTGCTCAAACGGGAGTTTTGTGGGGGCTCAAAGGAGCTCCCGCCATCCTGCTAAAAGTCTCAGAAAATGGTGGTCTCTAACGCTGGCCGAAACTATTTCCGGGAGATGTCACACGGAGCCAGTTTTCCATGTCGTTAGACATTAAATTCTTTCTTTAGTCTTTTTTACTTATTTAATACTCCCCAAGGACTGACAATAATGTCATTGCTTACTTTTCAAAATCTACAGGAGTATACAGAAAGAGCGTTTGTTCCGGATTTTCTATGCCTGCGTCAGAACTAAGACATAGTGGTCAAGACGGAATATATGGGTCTTTTGTAACATAAAACAATATCTTGCTCACGTGTACTCCGAAAATCTTAGTCAATAGGCGTCCTATTACAATGCCATTACGGAAGCGATTCATGCCATTACACACACACACACACACATATATATATATATATATATATATATATATATATATATATATATATATATATATATATACATATCAGTGTAGGCATGGCCGGGATGCAGATTTCATGATCTGCAAGTATCTGATAAATGATGCCCAGAAAAAGAGCTGGATAAGTAAGTAAGCAAGCAAATAATAACTAAGATGACCGGTAAAGGTTTTCATGAAAAGCAAGCAAATAAACTGACAGCGGCAGGGCAAAACGTGTGTTAGAAGCAACAGTTGTGTATTACCATTGTCTGGTTCCTTCAACGCCTTTGTGATGTTTTCTATACATTACTCATCAAATTCCCAGCCGATTTAACCCTTTTTCCGGAGGGCTAACGGTACGGCCGATTCCCGGCCGGGGGCGGATTCGCCCCCCCCCCTTGAGATCTCGAGAACTACTGGTGCAATATCATCGCAACAAACGGCAGTCGGTTTGCCATGACGTAAGCTATATTTTTATTTTTAAAAAAAACTTTTTAAATTTTGAAAAGGGTGGAAAAGGGGGGAAAAGTCAAAATTTGGTATATTGATGAAACTGGCATGAATGGAGTGATCATGGGTGCGACTTTTACCATTGGTCCATACATTTAACATTTTGGGGGAATTCATAGGCGTTCACAGCATTTCAAAAGTAGTAGGACTAGTTTTTCAACCACTGAATGAACAAAAAAAGCAAAAGCACTCTTTTGGCTTCTGCTAATCATGTTATGCTAAAGAAGTACAAATCGTATTACAATGCTTGCATAATGTTAGCATAGGCAGTGCCAAGGACGTGAAAAAGGGGGAGCTGTCATGGTCACATGTTCTTCAGATCAACTCTTGACCTTTGACCTAAAATAATCTTCAGTGACCTTTGGAGTAACTTGGAATGATCTCGTGAGCATTCAATATTGTCTGTAAAAGTTTTCAATTGGAATTCACTCTATTTCAAAAATTCCATTTTACGACTTTTGTGATATTGCGTGCGCGCAGTGACGTTTTAGGTCATAGCTCCGTGGCCCGACTTCATATCAAGCTGAACCTTGATACACAAGTAGAGGGCAACGTTCTACGTCATATACATTTTGGGGTGGGCATAAAAAAACGCCGAAATTATTATTATAAAAACAAATTTTGAATTTTGACGTTGACCTGACCCTGGATAGTGGCTTCAGATGAACGAAATTGTATTTGCACGTTCTCCAACTATTTAGCTATGCTTGTATATAAAATTTTAAGTTCTGTCTTAACCCGCGCACGACCGTCGGTCCGTTTCGAACATGCGCGACTGGGGAGGGGGGCAGTTGGCCGCCCCCTCTAACTCACGAACGGTTGGTCGCACGATAAAAACAAGTGTGACGTTGGAAAGCTTGTGACGAGTAGAGCTCGAAACTGGTCTCATTTTAAGTTTTAGATAATATGTAAGCAATTTACGCCCTATATATGTTTTCTCATAGCCGATTGCATGAGACCGAGAAATGGTCTGAATCTCAAGGGCTGTGACTAATAACGCATAGGTAAAGGCACCAGTGCACAAGTAAACGTCCCCGGATGCCGATACGCGTCTAATTTCCCAGATTTGTTTAATATATACGCCGAAACGTTGAGTTAAAGACACGGCATTTCTCGCGGCAGCTATAGGCGTGCGCCGCTGCCGTATGCAGTAACAAATTGACGGAAACTAATTTTAGCGTTCGTTTATTTTCGTGAAAGAACTATGTAAATTTCATTGGTCTTCGTGGTTCTTGTGATGGTTTTTCATGCTTAAATTTGGGAAAAATTCATTAGTAAGCAATCTACACAGCTGGCGGAGCCTTATTCGCGAGAGCCTGTTTATTTCAAAGATGTGCTATTTTTCGGACTTTTTGAGGTTACTGGTGTTACTTACGTCTGTGCAAGCTAGGTCTGCCATTTTCTACCTATTCTGAGTAATTCATCGTCGATTTTGACGGTGGTACATTTTGGCTCAGTACAGTTATTCGTGACCTGACCTCAGGTCAATGGCTGGAAGTCATTGATACTTTGCTCAATGACGGTAACTAGATGTCTGCTTCACTCCACACTAAAAAGACTATGAAATATTCCGTCAATTTCCGGAAAAAAACGACGGCACATCTTAGAAATGGGCTTGACCTTAGGTCAATGATCCGGAAAATTCCGAAAAATCTGAGATAGCAGATTTGTTACATCTATCACCATCACTAATTCCTGAAAGTATTTTTGAGATGTCTTGTTTGACGAAAAAGTTAGAGGGCGCTAAACTTTTTTTGACATAGGTCTGTTTGACCTGACCTAGGTCAGGCACCTGACCTGACCTGAGGTGAAAAGTTTGACACGAGATGTAAAATTGATGAAGCAAAAGGTACACAAAGTTTCGTGACTCTGTGTTTGTTCGTTCTCTCGCAGTTCCAGAAAAACCTCAGCAGGGGGCAGTTACTGCCCCCCCCCAGGCGGGGACGGGTTGAAAATGCTAGTATTGGAAACCATTTTCCTTTTACTCTGAACAGGGCCAAAAATGGCTTGAGGTTTCCTCCAAAAACGTTGCCTGGCTCCGCCCCTGAGCAAAATAGAATTTCAAAATTTTGTCACAGTACGTAGAAAAAATAGCTAGGAAAAGCCATCAAGTTTTGTGAAGCTGCGTCAAAAAGCCTGGAATTGGAACGCAAGCAACCCAGGGGGGCGGACTCAGCCCCCCTGCCGGGAATAGGGTTAAAAGGCAATGTACTGGAGTATTGCTGAAGGAAGAACGTCAGAAGCAGCCCCCAAAAATAAAAACGGCTGGAAATGCTTATGAAAGCCCTTTTTACGTTATGTTTGCTTTGTCTTTCATTCATTTTTTCTTTTTTCTTCTTATTTAAGGTTCACAATCAGCGGGTGAAAAAAGTCTGCGGTTCCCAAAACAGCTGAACGTTCAAACATCATTGATATTGCAACATATTAAAACTGTGCAGGCAAATGACACAGATAATGTGGGAAAAATGAAGGGGACTCTGATAGATTTTATGGCGGTCTCTTTTGATGTAACGCCTAAATGTTGATATATAATGTTGCTGACTTTAACGTCTGAACGCTCAATTGGCTCCTTGAGCCTCTCCTTTTCCAACCATTTTTCTGAGAGAATAAAAGCAAAATCATTCATAGCAGAGTTGGCAGTGGCTTATGCGTGGAATTAGCGTAGAAGTGTTGAACAAGCATGTATGAAATCCCAAATCTGTTTAGCATTCGTTAAACCACTAATTACTTGTGCACACGACACAAGACAGCTGTTGCATGTGTGATGTGTCACGCAGTGAAAATTGCTTTTCACCGCTACCTAGAGGTTTTGCTGTTTTGTCGACCTCTCTCTCTCTCTTGTCTCTACTACAGGAAGACAACTTTTAGCTCACAGTTTTTAGGCCCCCAAACGCCCGATGGAAACCATGATTCCTTTTCGAACCGCTGCCCAAATCACCGGCGGAATGGAACAGAAGAGATAAAAACTTGTCGTAAACACGAACTAAAACCGGTTTATTATTCTGAGAAGCCCATGTGGCGAGCGGAGAATTCTGATTGGTCATAGCTATCAGCCAATCAGAGAACCTTTCCATGGCTCGAAGCGAAGGAGCGCCGTCCGGGTGGGAATCCCGGGAAAAGAACACACCGGACACACGGACCTGCTCCGCTTCGGCAATATAAAAAGATGGCTATTTGGTGAGCCAATACAGTAGGCAGTGTGCAGATCTGCGGTATCTTTATTTTCCTGAGCCGTTCAACAGGTACGTGAAACTGTTCGCTTCCAGAAAAAGCCAGGTGGGAGGTAACCTTGAACTTGTGTGACGCAGGCGAAGTGTCATTGACATTTAATTCATTTCTTGCTCGCAGATTATCTTCAGTGGCGTCTCTTTGTTCCGTCCCTCTTTCCCTCTTTCTCTCATTCTGTCTCTCTCTCGGCATTTGTCTCTTGCTCTCGCTCTCCCTTTCTCCCGCTCTATCACTTTGTTCATATATAGGCAAGTAAGTGTCACAGCGGTTGCTAAGTTTATTATTTATGATATTTTGTCTTTTACATTGCACAAGAGTTGCTGTAAATCTTGCAAGGAGTTTGCTTCAAACGTATATGCTTCAAGAGATACGTGGTGCAAATAGAATATGAAATCGTACCAGTGTTAATGCGCAAGTGGGCAAAGTCCCGTTTTATTGTCATTGCAACCATCAGTGTGCAATTCTCCATCACGACCGGCGATTTTCGTTTCCAACACTTGGCTTCAGTCTGCTCGGGTCGCCGACTCTCGCGGCTTCGTCAAACACGCTGCGAACGTCGTTCTGTCGGCGCCAATCTCCTCCACCTCGGCTGTCCGCAGTCTGCCGCCATGTCTGCCGGCTCTGCCGCCGTGCTCTGCTGTCTGCTGGCGCTGCTGGCCGGCTCGCTGGGCCGGCCGCAGTGGCAGGTGCGCTCTACCTACTCCGGCACGCCCGGCTTCTACCGCGGCGGCTCCGGCGTCATTCTCGGCGAACGGAGCGGCTTCAATCGCTTCGGCGGCAACACCAGGCTGACCTCTCTCAACGCCTTCAGCGGGGTAGGTGGCGTCCGCACGCCTTCAGCGCAGCCTGCCCAGGGACGTAAGTGGCACCACACAGCGCCTTCAGCACTTGCTCAGAGGTGTAGGTGTCACGTACTCAATACATCGTGCTCAGAGGTATAGATGATGCCGCTCACACAGCGACTTCAGTACATCTAGCTCAAAGATGTAGGTGAAGTTACATAGAGTGCTGAAAATTAATGGAAGTCGTTGACGGGGGGTATGTTTAACGTCACAGGTAAGTTAACGACTATATTTTTCCTGCCTTCATTCTCCGGCCAAAGATGTAGGTGAAGCTACATAGCGTGCTCAAAGTTGGTGGGAGTCGTTTACGTGTGATGTTTTTAACGTTCCAAGTTGGTTGACGACTATACTTTTTCTATCTTCCTTCTTTGGCCTGGTGCAGCGCTGAAGAGGCCACAGTGAAGACGTCGACTGACTTCGTCATGTTACAGGGCTCCACCAGCGGCTCGAACAGCTACAGCGGCGGCAACGCCTTCGGCAGCCAGTTCTTCTCGACCCAATTGCGCAGGATCAGCAACTCGTTCTCGTCTAGCCTGGCCAGCTCGTCTCGCCCCAGTTCCAGCTCCAGCTCCAGTTCCAGCGACAGCGACAGCGACAGCGACTGACCGCCGACAGGCAGGCGAACATGGCGCCGAGACCATGGCTCAGTATATGCCGGCGACGTTCTGGCCGCGGGCGAGATCAGAGTCGTTCTTTCGACAGATCCGGTCGGTTTTGATGGCATGGAAAGTACACGCATGCGCCGTCATGATAGACCAAGCCTGTGATGGAAACTGAGCATAGACTATGTGACCGCCGTAGGTCTATTGACAGTTGCGTGTGTGCTACAGATCGCAACGAGCGACAGACATCTTTGTCCGTTCATTTTAGCGTTATCTCATTATTTGTAATAAACGGTACCATGATATGTGTACCTCAGCATTGCAAACATTTTGACATTCATCACAGAGAACCTGGGCTAGCAGAATTAGTTATACATGCATATATATATATATATATATATATTCATATCGTATCTTTCGTGTCATATAATCGAATTATGTACACAACCACGACTTCTGATATTCTTCAGATATTCTGGCATTACTGCAATTTAGCAAGCTTTCTTATGCCAAGCATATAACACATAATACTTTCTGTTTTGCCTGTCTGTTGTCTGAAAACGATATTGCATCTGCTCAACTGCTGGTTTGATATTATTTAATCGGCCGTGACGATGACCTTAGCCTCGTTGACTAAATCCATAAGCGAAATGAAGGCTGCGATGGCTTGAAATAGATAACGATGTCTTCTGCACGCACATCTGGAGACAAAAGGATCATTAATCGTATTTCGCTGTTTCGACTTTCCGTTCATCAGTAAACCCACCTCTGTCTGCACTATAAACGGATAGATGCCTTACAGGGCGTGTAAAGAGGGTGGCGGATCGTGTTACTCATCAGTTTTGGGAATGTATCTTGAAATATTGCCCTATTTTTTTTAACCGCGGCCCATTTTCCCACGGAAAAGGCTGTCTGTCGATCGAGATTATTTTGCGCTCGGAGAACTGCGTGTTTAAACGACATGCGTCCCGACGATCGATCGATCTCCGGCATTGTTAAGCGTTTAAGATATACCGTAGAAATACACTAAGTTCAAGTGTCACTCCCGATACGGTTCTGCGGACAAAAGAGTTTGCAGACAACTGTATTGTCAATGGTAATGCAAGTCTCAAAGCCGTAAGATACAAGCGTTGAAAACTGTTTGCATCAGGCCCCAGTGGTTGCAGAATTATTAGGCGGCCAAAAGCGTTGCGATGGGCACGACTGTACCAAATCGATCAGCTGTATTTTTTTCTCCTAGATGCAAAGAAACACTATCTCGACCTACAGTCAGGCTCGTGATTGTAGTCGTTTCCGCTCCGCCACAGTGGTTAGGCGCATTGCTGCAACCGCCAGCTGAGTGACGACCGAACAGTGCTCGGGGCGATTCACGATCCTTGTTTTGCTAAAACATCCGAGTATGAGAAGGAGTGGACAAGTAGGGCTCAGGCAGACATTTTTTCGCCTCTGGAATAAGTTGTAACGAAATTCTATGGTTGGACAATGCCGAAATAACAATCAGCTCTTTTTGTAACGCAGGTATAAGCAATGCACGTTGTAAATGTGAGATAATAAATTCACGTCTACGCCAGCGAACGATGAACGTGACAGATGACGAACGATGAACATGACGGATTCAAAAAGTAATTCTTATGAAGGACTCCTGCGTCAAAGTATTTCAATTCTATACTGAAACCGGTCATGGTTGGAAATTAATCAAACCGAAACGTTGCTTTTGTGCTTCTCCCAGACTTCTAGCTTGGTGGAACCCTTCGGCTCAGAGCAAAGGGGGAACGTAAAATGTTATTGTGCCTAAATAAGATAAACATGATTTTTTCCAAAGGCCCAATGACCTAACATAAGGTCCATGCAGGGCCTTTGTATTCTTCTATCTTGTCAAGAACATTATGGCCGTTTTCACGATGGTTAATTTCGGAAAGTACCGCCCGTAAATTCCTCAGGGACCTAATTGAAAACGCATGGAAAGTTTGCTAAACTCGAGATAAATACGTGTTAAGTTCTCGGAATCATCAAAATATTGGACAGATTTAACACTAGAGGACCGTTGCTTGCTGCGACGTCCACATTCTACATTCGAAGTTCGCGGGTACCAAATGTTTGGTCCCACTCGCCGCGTTGGACCAAATCCGATCTGGCAGCTTGCTCCCAATGGAATGCGGCTGGGACCAACCGCAAGGACTATATAAAATACTGTACCAGCCAATCAGCGCCCCGGTTATAAAGCCGCTAATCGTTCGTTGGGTTCACCTTAGAGCCTGTTAGCATTCTTGTCGCCGCCGAATTTCGACCAATCAGAGCTTAGATTGATAAGGATTCTGGAACCCTGATTGGTGAACAGCCATGTGCTTTGGGCCTCTGTGGTTTGAGTTAGAGTCAGCCCCAGTTTTTGCATTCTGGCGTTGTGAAGTTCATAGAAGATAGTGGGAGATATGGCTGGTAAGTATTGGTATGGAATGTTTTATTTTGCGCAAGTATCTTGATTTTGTCCGCCGCTGACATTGCTTAATATCAGATTGATATAGTAGCTCATAATTGCTTGTGTTCTAGTCGTATATATTCGATTAATTTACGGTCCCGAATATACCAGGAGACGTATTGTTATATAAATCAGTTGCAGATCAGAGGTACATGGAATTCACGTTTATCTCACATATACCAATATCCAGGGGTAATGGGACCCAGGCGAGAGGAAGGCAGTTGCCCTCCCCCCCCAACTTTGGACAAGATTAAGCAAAAACCCTATGGTGGTGCATTGAAAAATGAGATAAAAGGCATGCTTGCCCCGTCCTCCCCCCGTCTCCACAGAGGTTTCACTGCTACTGCCAATACAGTTATGTATATTGTTCGATGCAAAACATATTGTTTCATATATACCAAAATATCTCATACACCACGTCTAAAAACCAGAAGTATGTCAAAGCTATTCTTGAAGATGCTAAATGCGTTCTCATCTTTCGGTCTTCTGCATTAGCATACTCACATAAAGCAAGGGGTCAAGAGTACGGACAGGTCGAATGTCTTGAACATTTTCATGCTGTGATGTGAATGGGACTGAATTTTATAATTATTTACACCTCATTTCGAAGCGTTCTGCACACACTCCATCATGATTTGCGAATCAAATTTCGCGAAACGGTTGCCTGGATTCACCCTCGATCTTTCCTTCGGTTTTCATGTCGCCCACCTTGCACACGTCGCTAGAATCTCTTGCGCTATCACTGTTTTACACTTGGAGTTGCCAGTTTACAAACGTCTAGTAGGATACCAAATATGGTTCCGTGCAACAGACAAATATAGCTCCGAAATCCACATGCAAGTGCTTTATTGGGCCTAAAACTTAATTTCTGTAATGTTAAGTTGTAACATGTAATATGTGTCGAGTAATCCATAAAAGGCTACCATTAAACTAAAAAATAGTCTACTTTTGCTCCCTGTGGAATTTTGGTAGCTTTCGGAGAGTACCAACGCAACATTAGCCATCGTGAAAACGGCTTATGTGACCTTTTCTTGCGCACTTTTGATTTACAAATAATATACTACTTTTCTCTCCAAAATAAACCCCAAAAGCCCCTTATCAGTTCGCAGCAAAGCCAGGAAGTTACTCGCATGCAATGATTAGGTTAACAAGGTTAGTTAATATGATCCAAGTTGAGAAGCTGTCTTCAGCCGAATCCCGGTGTTCAACCGAAGTGTTCGCTCAGGCAGAAAAGCATTTCATTTCCTCCGGGAAGCGTCGCAATAAAACACCTTAATAATTCCTCTTCAGACATCACAATGATGTCTTTCGGCGCTGCTGAAACAGCCACTTATGTACAATGCAATAACTACCAGATACTGCGTGCTGAAGAAAGTGCGATGGGATACATATGTTTTATTTGTCGCTGGACAAAGTCCAAGCATCGCAAAGACTTAGTTTAGACAATCGCAGGAAGTAGTGTCTCTCAGGAAACGACAGGGAAACACGTTGAAAAGCATGTATTTTTAACTAATCCAAATAACAACAGCGCCTTTATTCAGCTTGGAACCCGAGGGGCTTTGAAACAGATCGATGCTACAAAAGAAAAACGAAAACACAAAAAACACGACAAAAAGTAGCAGAACACCAGCTCACAGCTATCGATTGCCTGCGCTTTCTGCCAGTCGCCGCGATCAGCGCGTGTATTTCTCGTAGCGCGTGCATGAGAGCGCCCTATCCTCGTCTGTAGTACGGCCATCCGCCGCTGCTGTACTGGTTCGACTGGGCGTATGTGTTGGAGCTCTGCCTGTTACCGAGCCAGCCGGAACTGCTCGACTGTGAAGCCGAGCCGCGGTTGTAGCTGGAGCCGCCGTTGCTGGCCGAGCCCTGGCCGGCAGAGGTCAAAGGTCAGACGACAGGGGTCATCGATGATCGGGGAGATATCAGAAAACAATAATCAAAGGTCAAATACCAAAGGCCAGGGATTACAAGTCCGATATCAGAGGTCAAAGGCCAAAAGTCGTATATGAAAAGTTAAATGAAAGGGGTTCGAATGTCAGAGTCCAAATATCAAATCCTAGAGGTCTTGAACTTTGAGATTAACCGCTAGCAGTTTTGGGATTCAGAAATATGCAGAGACAGGGAAAGTTTGACCACGTACGACTTCGGCAGCTTCATCAAGTCAGAACTTGTATACAGAATATCACGGACTACATAACCAAATAAGGGCATCAGACTTATTTATCCGCGGTTACCCTATAAATATAGTTTAAAATAAACACTCTTGTAAATAAAAGGTGTATCAGACGCCTGAAAGCTACCTGTGTTATTTTTTCTGAGTATCATGAGTCAAACGTGATAACCTGTGACGGAACACCCGCTCGTCTGTGACTGAATGCATGTATGTATATGAATGACGATGAGCTGAGCTGAGCTGGTCGCTCCCCTTCCCCTGCGGGCACCCCGCTCACCCCGGCGTAGGCGCTGACCGAGCTGACGCTGGAGCCGCCGGCTGAGCCGCTGACAGCCTCAGCGCCAGCACCGCCGCTGGCGCTACCGCCGCGGCCGTAGAAATACTGAGGCGCGGCGACGGCGGCGGCCAGCACGCAGAACAGGACCAGAGCGGCCTTCATGGCGGGCTGATAATCTGGAGACGGTCGGCTGGATGAGACAGACGAGGGGATGTACAGGGAGGGGTCGGGGGGAACGCAGGTGGTGGCAAGGAGCGGACGAGAAATGGTTCCCGTGTTGGCCAAGTAAATGGGTACAGTCTGTTGTAATGCATTCACAAATGGAATAAAACACACTTTATCATCAGATCAATAGCAAAACGGTTTCGTGGAAATCATAAAGTAATTGATGAAAGGAATTTTGCTTACGAAAACAGTTGTTTAAAGCCAACAAATACAAATGTACTCCGCGGTAAAAAAATTACGTTAATGTTTGAAACCCCGAACGAATTTTCAACAATTTTCACAGAGCTCCTATGCGTACGAGCTTTCTTGCCAAAACAACAAAAGCCGTGTCGTTAGCCACACATGCGAAGTGTGCCATTGCAGCAAAGTAGTTTTCCATAGCGAAGGCGTGGTAACTAATGTCTTAATGATTTACATATCAGCGTTCTGGAAGCAGTAAGGCCAATCCAGACAAGAATGTTCAATACTTAGCAAAAGGTAGCTATGACTGTCAATGCCAGCAAATACCTGTGTGCGCAGAAGTACGGACGGACGCACCTGAGCAGAGGAAGAGCTGGTAGTCGGTGGATCCCGGTGTCCGTCCTGTGTCTGATGACCTACCTCAACAGAGAGACACCTTTTATAGCGGTCCCAACTGGCCGCACCGGTCTGCCGCCGGCCGGGAATTACCATGGACGTCCGTCAGCCGCAGGCTGGGGAATTACCAGAGTTTCCCGTCTGTCTCTGAGCTGGGAATTACCATACGACTACTCATGATTCTCCACATGATAAACGGATGTATGCGGTATGAATATCTATGATTTTAAAGCGATATATCCTCAGGACCATATTCTCCCAAAATGTAACTACAAATTGGCAAGGGAAGTATATGTGTGCGTAATAGCTGCGTACATATGTAACAATATATTTGGCATAGACGTCAAATTTCCGCCTACAGTTGCAACTGTCTGTAACATTTCAATCACGAATTCATGCGCTGTAACGCTTGCTCCTCTAGTACCCAGAACTCACCTCGCTCGTCGCCTGTTTACGACAGTTAAACGGCCGTACAAGCAAACGTCTCTTTGATCTGCATTTCCGGCTCGTCACAGCCTCAATCAACGAGAACAGAGAATGGATCGACCGAATGAACCTTCCGAATGACCTGAGGTGCGACGGCCCATTGTTACTCGTTTTTACGTCTTTAAAACAGGCCTGTTTTTCACGGGTGTGGTTTTTACCGGGTCCGAGAGGTTTCAGTGCTCAGACTGCTCTTTGGTGCACGCTGAACCATTTCCTGGGTGAGCGGAACCCACGACATCAGTTGCGTCTTCAGAGCAGCCAGTTTGCATTACACATGTCATAAGCCGATAGGATTTTTGGGGCTGCTTCCTACATTGTCTTACATGGGGATTCTGTGGGACGTATTCCGACAAATAGAAAATGTTTACATACTGCATCAGATATCATTTTGTTTTCCATTTTGGAGTCAGCGGTGCGGTCAAGTGTGTACCATAACACGACAAAAAAGTTGACCTCAACCATACTGAATCTGACTCACGAGATGCAGTCATGGATGTAGTCAGCAGATGGAGATGTAGTCAAGTCATAGACAAAACCAAGACTCGCAGATATCTCCCATGATGGGAGTGTCGTGGGTTTTCGGATGTTCGACATCTAGGACTACAAGACTTCCGATGTGCAGCATGTTGTCTCTCTGTTAGCCCAAAAAGACATCTACTGCGCTGCTGAACCGAGACGATATCGGCCGTAACGATTTCCAAACGTCAGTCTCATTGCTTGAAATCCTCTGATGCATTGCAGGCTGCGATCATTTTGAAATTACAGCGATGTCTGCTGTAACCCTCACACCTCGGAACCAAGGGATCATTATTGACATTTAGCTGTCTGGACCTGTAAGCCCACCTCTGTCGGACTAAAAGTACAGTCAGACGCCTGTTGGGACGAGTGGTGATTACGGCTCATCCCATCTGTCACAAAATCTGAGAGTATATTTTGATATTTTGTTCAACATTTACCCTTGGTACAGTTTGCAGTACAAATCATATCTATTGATCAATTTCATTACCTTGATGCCGAGGAATTGCACATTTAATTGTCACGCGCTGCCAAGATATCGATCGATGACTACACTGAGTTTTAAGTGTTGTGTAGACATACGTCCAAAGACGAAAAAACACTATGAATAGTCCTGTGGACAAAAAAAGTTTGCAGACTGATGTGTTGTGGACTACGATTCATGTTTGTCAAATGGGGCAGCCTCGCGGTTTTCGTGAGTAACTTCTGAACTGTTAGATTCAGCCCAACCAAACCTTTCGTTCTTGTCCGTCAAACAAATACTCATATTCTGACATCAAAGCTATTTGCATACAAGGTCAGGTCATGGAGATAAGCCGTTACAAGTGAACTTTTGCATGTATGTTTTCACCTCTTCGGACGGTGGCACGAGCATGCTTCATTTTTGATAACATTCTCCAACGTAATGCATGGATTATTTTGATCTGCATGGGACACGGTTCCCAAAAGAATATAAAACCGTACTGCATCAACATAAGAAGCCATGCTAGGTTACATGCATGATGACAATTAAACATCATATGCATTGTAGGCGATAGAAGTGGTTGCCGCTGACCTTCCCCATTTTCAAGCCAGACAAGCGAAATTATATGCAATCCTTAATGAGGATCACCAAATGCATGGTGAAGCCATGTCAGGTCACGTCATAGGTAGATGTGAAAACGAAATGAAATACAACATTGTCCCTAGAAGATCGTTCAGTAGTAGCAGGGAGCAATTGCTGTTCCTAGTAAAAAAAAAGAAAAATCACTACCTGTCGTGACCTGCTTGACCTTGACCCGATACAGAGCAGAACTGATAATCACGAGATGTCATTTCAGTTCAGTGCTTGACGCAGCTAAGAATCCCAGCGAGTAATTATTGCTCGTTGGCAGTAGAAGTAATGTAACCTTATCTGACCTGACCTGAACTGAGCTTGGCTGGGTGAAAAGCAGGTAATGCAAAAACCATCACACGAAAGTTTCACCTCAGTCCTTTTTATGACACGGATCAAAACCGCTGTAAGTATCGATCTTTGGTCGGTAAGGTAAGAGCAATATTCCACCTCAATCAGGTTCAGCTTGACCCGACATTTTGTAACATTAAGCCATCCTCTTGATGCGAACAATCTTGTCTTCTCGTTTGGTACCCAGCTGAAGGCTCTAAAACTCTTATTCCCGATGATATGATGTACTAATGATGTACAAATCGGTGTCACTTTTTCCGATGCCGTGTTACGCGTTTTACGACATCTGTGACGTCATTAGTCACATGACCGGGGCTAACATAATATTCTCTGAATCGTAAGACACGCGATTTCGATTCATGGTAGACCGCTTCAGATCGGAGGATAGATTTAGATTCTCAGATAACAGGGGGCATCCTTTTTAACAGCCCCAGGCGGTCGAGGGTACGAAACACGCCAGCCGGTTTAAGGCAGTGAGATATCAGCAGTGAAAACGTCGTGATTCAGGGCATAGTTGGTACGCAGTCACTAGCAAGTCAAAAGCGTTCCAGCTGGCCCGAACTGCTCCAGGTCTCCGTTGAAATTGTCAAATAACGGTGGCTTGACTGACGACCATTCTGGTGACTGAAACCGCTTCCGCTCCGCACTGATGAGTTGACGCGTGGATGCAAGCGTGAACTGAATGAAGGCTGAACTGTGCTCGAGGCGCTCGAGGGCCTTGTCTTGGGAGACCAGCTGAATACGAGAAGAAATAGAAGACTAGGGAAGAAAAAGGAAGAAAGGGTCCATGTTTGTAATTTATTCCAATGCATACTCAAATTCCAGTGCCAGACCACGATAAGTTGCTAATCTGTTCCGTGTGTGTTTAGGCAATGCATGTTTAAGGAATGAAGTTTAAGTGTGACAAGAATTTGAGCTCTGCACCAATACTACCTAACTACAAAAATGACATATCATGAAATGTATTCTTACCATTGGTTTCTTCCCCATCAAGGTTTTGAACTTTCTACTGAAAGATGTCATCATCATGACCGGAAACTAATTTATTAAGATGCTGTTTCTGGAGTTTCTTCCAGAACTCACGGTTGCTGGAACATTTTGTCTGAGCGTTAATCCCTCGCCCTGCCGTCACCCAGACGTGGGCGGCCGGAGACCGGGAGAGGCGTTTCGACTCGAGAGGGACGGACTGGGGACCCTGACTGTCTCGCGAAGAGAACGTCGGAAAAAATGAAACTGATATCATCGGAACACTCGCCTTAAGTTAGCTCCAAAGTACGGAAATGGTTTGAAAAGCTAGAGCAATTCTGAGCAAGTAAATGGAAATCAGATAGAATGTACATTACGATGACATTTGACTCATAATATACGTATAATTACATACCGCATACCGCTGGAAGAGACTTAATACGCCATTTTCCATTCCGTTGTATCTG
Source organism: Capitulum mitella (assembly GCA_030062745.1). NCBI lineage: Eukaryota > Metazoa > Arthropoda > Thecostraca > Pollicipedomorpha > Pollicipedidae > Capitulum > Capitulum mitella. Next base: position 19,666,405 of record CP099851.1, on the reverse strand, counting down.
TAAGTTTTTGAACGTCGCTGGCGAGCTGTTCTCCATGCATGCTTCCACAACAGCGGTGATGATTTGAACAGAGTTTTTTATTACTGGCAGAATAGAGCCTCCATGAACCGCCGTGAACTGACCTGGCCTTGTGACCCAACCTGGCATTAAGCTGTTCTCTTTTCTTTGTTTCTTTTTCTGTCGAGAATCAATATCAATACAAAAAGGGCAAGGAGTTTCTCCGGATTAAAACTGTTTGGATTCCACAACCGTGAGCTCATTGATCTGTCATTTCTTGAAATTTCGTACCTTATGACTACATGAATGCAACACATCACTCGAAGGCCACCTATTCGAAGGACAGACGTGATGACGAACGCTGTGCTTAAGTAAGATGCCACAAAATATAACATCACATGTTACGTACTATTCGATAACCTGATGAACATCAGAGTCCCAGGACCTAAATGATCTCACTAATTGCCCTGGGCCATTTATGAACTTTGGATTCCATTTGAGGTACTTTCAGGCACTTGTATCAAAGTCAGCATTCAACATTACCTTACAAACCCACAATATCTAGACCTGGAATGTAAAAACTGAATCAGTAGGACACTACACAAGGTCGGTCATATGACCTCACGTGACACAAGATCTTGACATGATCTGAGTCACGCGTCATTGTCCCATGAAATAAACTAGAGAGATAAAGCTACACGTTTGGATTTAAGCCCGGCTTCTACCGCGGTGATCTCGCATAACCTCAGGTGACCTAAAGTCATGTTGCAGTTTGGCCGGAAGTTAAAAATTCCAAAGGTACTGCACAAGGTTTGCAAAAAAGGTTCGGAAAATTTCAGCGCGACGCGCGGTAGTTTTTCCAGTCTCGTCAAGTTCTGAGGGGGGATCGGAACACCTCCCCCCGTTAGGCGAGGGTCATTATACTTGCTGAACCATACACATGGGCTCTGACCTTCCTTCATGGGCCTAAGGTAAGGCTCATAATCTAGGAAAAAGACGACTTTTGCGAGACCGCGATGGGAATGTAAAAGACACTACTTTTGGAGTCACGTAAAGATGACGCTGAGTTGTTTTTTTTAACCCACCCCCGACGGGGAAATGACCGTCCCTCCTGAGGTTTTTCCATGGTTGCAAAGTTTTGACCTCAGGTCAAGTCGGGTGTCCGAGCTAGGTCACGTCAAGTGGACATAACATGATATCACAAAAAATCTTCAAGAGTCAGAAATCTTGATGGAAGCTACAAATCTGCCATCACAGATTTTTCAGAATATTCCGGGTCATTGAGCAATGGTCAAGCCTATTTTTAAGACACGTCATCGGAATTTCTCTTACTTATTATATTACTTCGGAATTTGATAGAAATATTTACGTTTTTAGTGTGGGGTGATGCAAACATCCATTTACCGTTAATGGACTAAGTATCAATGGTGTCCAACCATTGACCTGAGGTCAGGCCACGAATAACTGTGATGAGCCGGAATGTGATGAGCCGTTGTCAAAACCGCCGATGAATTTCTCAGAACGGGTAACAGATGACAGCACTAGCTCATACATTTGCGAATAATGCCAAAAAGTTCAAAAAGCTCCAAAAATTGTACATTTTGGAAGTAACAGATTCTCGCAAATAAAGCTCCACCAGTTATTTCGGTTGATAACTTATGGATTTCCGTTCCAAATTTAAGCATGAGAAACCATCACCAGAACCACCAGAGTTAAGAAGTATTACATGAAAAGCCTATGTCGCGAAAACAGGCAAACACCAAAAATAGTGCCCGTCGATTTCGTACCACGTACGGCTAAGGCGCCCGACAGCATTCGGCGCGAAAATCACCACATCAAATCATCAAATCATCAAAGTAAATGTCCTTAACTGAACGTTTCGGCGTGTACATAAACATATCAGAGAAATTAGGTGTGTATCGGCATCTGCAGTCTTTGAGCTGTGCGTTGATACCTTTACCTAGACTATATTAATCACAACCCTCGAGATCCAGGCCTTTTCTCGGTTTCATGCAGTCTTCTGTGAGAAAACATAGATAGGGAGTAATTGGCTTACAGATTATTCAAAATTAAAAAATGGGAGGAGCTTCGAGCTCTTGCCACGATCTGTATGATGCAAATATGAATCCTTTAACGATACGTAGCAAATGCCAGAAGCTGATGGCATGAAATGGTCAGTTATAGAATGAGCCGTTGTCTCGCATATCCCTCGGCCTTGGAAATAAACTGCATGAAATGCATGAAATCCAAGTTGAGAAGCAGTCATCGCCCGATTGAAAAGTTTGATGTTCAAATAATATCGGCGAGCCGGGGCTTAAACTATATTTCGTTTGCTCCTGAAAGTGGTATAATGGTTATCAAAATCACCATAGAAATGTTTCTTGGAACATCACGATCGCGTCTTTAGGCGATGCTGAAACAACCATATCGATGCAGCGCCATTGTTAGCAGTACTGCATTCTGAAGAAAGTAAGACGGTATGCATACGCTTTATTTGCCGTCGGACAAAGCCCAAGCATCACAAAGGCTTGGCTTACAATCACACGAAGCAGTGTCTCTCACAAAACGAGACAACGTGGTGCATATTGAAATGCGTGTTTTTTAATCAATCCAGGTGAACAACAGTGCCTGTATTACGCCTCGAACCCTGAGGGCTTTGGCAATGACTGCTGATACAAAAAGAAAAACAAAAGCACGAAAACGACAAGTAACAGAACGTCAGCTGACAGTTATCCAACGCCTGAGCTTACTGTCGGTCGCCGCGTTGGACATGGCACACAAGTCGCGTATTTCTCGTCGCGCATGCATGAGAGCGCCTTATCCTCGTCTGTAGTACGGCCATCCGCCGCTGCTGTACTGGTTCGACTGGGCGTATGTGTTGGAGCTCTGCCTGTTACCGAGCCAGCCGGAACTGCTCGACTGTGAAGCCGAGCCGCGGTTGTAGCTGGAGCCGCCGTTGCTGGCCGAGCCCTGGCCGGCAGAGGTCAAAGGTCAGACGACAGGGGTCATCGATGATCGGGGAGATATCAGAGAACAATAATCAGAGGTCAAATGCCAAAGGCCAGGGATTACAAGTCTCATATCAGAGGCCAAAGGCCAAAAAAGTTAAATGATAAGTTAAATGAAATGAGTTCGAAGGTCATAGGCCAGACATTGTAGCGGTCTTGAATTTCAAGGTCAACTGCTGGTAGTTTTGGGACTAGAAAATATCCAGAAATAGGGAAAGCGTGACTGCATACGAATTCCGTAGTTTCATCACATCAAAACTTGGATGCCGACTATTGCACCAAATAAGGATATCAAACTTATTTGTCCGCGTGTATCTTATACACGTAATTTGAAATAAACACTCCTCTAAATAAAATGTGTATCAGACGCCTGAAAGCTACCTATGCTAGTTTTTCTGAGAACCATAAGCCAAAACGTGATAACCCGTAACGGAACGTCTGCTCGGCTGTGACTGAATGCATGTGTATATAAATGACGATGAGCTGAGCTGAGCTAGTCGCTCCCCGCCCCCTGCGGGCACCCCGCTTACCCCGGCGTAGGCGCTGACTGAGCTGACGCTGGAGCCGCCGGCTGAGCCGCTGACAGCCTCAGCGCCAGCACCGCCGCTGGCGCTACCGCCGCGGCCGTAGAAATACTGAGGCGCGGCGACGGCGGCGGCCAGCACGCAGAACAGGACCAGAGCGGCCTTCATGGCGGGCTGATAATCTGGAGACGGTTGAATGGGTTAGTCAGACGCCCTGCGTTCGGGGGGGAGGCGCAGGTGATGATGCGGAGCCAACGAGAAAAATGGCTGCAGCTTATTGTGATGCGTCCACAAGTAGAGCAAATACCCTTTACCTTCAGATCAATAGGAAAACGCGTTTCGTTAAAGTCATACAGTAATTGGTCAAAGAAAGTTTGCTGACGAAAACAGTAATTTAAAGAAGAGAAAAATAAATGCCCCGCCGTAAAAAAAAATGACATGGACGTTTCAAATCCATAGACAAATTTTCTTTCATTTTTGCAGAGTTCCTACGCCTATGATATACCTTACCAAAAAAAAAACTGTGCCTTTAACCACGCACACGAAATGTGCCATTAAGCGAAGTACCCTTCCGCACGACAGTGTGACAAATATTGTCTAAACAGTAAGGTCAATCAGACAAGAAAGACTGACATTTAACTAAAGCTGGCTGACTGACAACACCATCAAATATCTGGGCGTGCAGAAGAACGTATGGACGTACCTGAGCAGAGGAAGAGCTGACAGTCACCCCGGTGCCCGTCCTGTGTCTGATGACCTGCGTCAACAGCGCGACACGTTTTATAGCGGTCCCAACTGGCCGCACCAGCATGCCGCCGGCCGGGAAATTACGACAGAGGTCCGTCAGCCGCAGGCCGGGGAATTTCCAGTGTTCCCCGTCTGTTCCTGGGCGGGGAATTACTATACGGCTGCCCATGATTCTACACCTGATATGCGGATATAGGTGGTATAAATATCTATGCTCCAGTTGATAGATCGTCCAGATCATATGCTGACGAAATACAAATACGAATTTGCGAGCCACATATATGTGTAACAGTTATGTCCATACGTGACTGCACATTCTGTTAAATGCGCCAAACCTAATTATATTAATAATTAATTCCAAATTTTGCGCCTAAACGCTAATTGCATGTACCATTTCAAATCACGGATTAGAACAATGTAACGCTGATTCATCTGATACATGGCGCTCACCTCCGGCCGCCACCCCCTCCCCCCTCTAACTCACGAACGGTTGGTCGCACGATAAAAACAAGCATACCGTTGAAAAGCTTGGGAAGAGTAGAGCTCGAAAAAGGCATCATTTTTGGTTTTAGATAATATGTAAGCAATTAAGCCCTATATATGTTTTCTGGTAGCCGACTGCATGAGACCGAGAAATGGCCTGAATCTCAAGGGCTATGACTAAAAACGCATAGGTAAAGGCACCAGCGCACAAGTAAAGGTTTGCGGATGCCGTTACACGTCTAATTTCCCAGATTCGTTCAATATATACGCCGAAACGTTGAGTTAACGACACGGAATTTCTCGCGGCAGCTGTAGGCGTGCGCTGCTGCCGTATGCAGTAATAAATTGACGGGAACTAATTTTAGCGTTCCTTTATTTTCGCGAAAAAAGCGTATCTATGTAAATTTTATTGATCTTACTGGTTCTTGTGATGGTTTTCATGCTTAAATTTTGAGAAAATTCATTAGTTACCAATCTACGCAATTGGCGGAGCTTTATTCGCGAGAGCCTGTTTATTTCCAAAATATGCTATTTTTAAAAACTTTTCGAGGTTCCTGGTATTACTTACGTCTGTGCAAACTGGTTCTGCCATTTTCTACCCATTTTGAGTAATTCATCGCCGATTTTGACGGTGGTACATTTTCGCTCACTACAGTTATTTGTGACCTGACCTCAGGTCAATGCCTGGAAGTTACTGATACTTTGCCCAATGACGGTAACTAGATGTCTGCTTCACTCCACACTAAAATGTTATGAAATATCCCGTCAATTTCCGAAAAAAACGACGTCATGTATTGAAAATCGGTTTCAGCTTAGGTCCATGATCCGGAAAATCCCGAAAAATCTGAGATGGCAGATATGTCTACCACGATCACTAATCCCTGAAAGTGCTATTGAGATATTTTGTTTTGCGAAAAAGTTAGAGGGCGCTAAACTTTTTTGGACATAGGTCTGTTTGACCCGACCTAGGTCAGGCACCTTACCTGACCTGAGGTCAAAATGTTGACACGAGATGCAAAATTGATGAAGCAAAAGGTACACAAAGTTTTGTGACTCTGTGTTTGTTCGTTCTCTAGCAATCCAAGAAAAACCTCAGAGGGAGCGGTCAACTGCCCCCCCCCCCCCAGTCGGGACGGGTTAATTTGCATTTTCGGCTGGCCGCAGCCCCAATCGACGAGAATAGAAAGGCCGCGAGGGTGGATCGACGGAATGGATCTTCGGAATGGTCCGGCGTGCGTCGGTCTTAAGCCAACTACCACTCCTTTTTGTCTCTAAAACGGACTCCTTTTTGTCCGGTTGTGGTTTGTACCGGGTCTAAGCGGTTTCAATGCTCAAAGGCTGTTCGCTGGTGCTGGCGGATGCGCAGTACGTTGTCTGCGTGTTATTCGAAAACGGCTGTGCATCTGCTGTCATGCTGGACTGGGATGATTTTATCGGCGGCGACGATTGCAAAACATCAGTTTGTTTGCCTAAAATCCATTGATGCACTGCAGGCAGCGGTCGTTTTGAAATGATAAAGACGTATGTTGTAACACTCACACCTCGGGACCAGGGGATCACTATTGATATCTGGTTGTCTCGTTCCCTACTCCGGTTTTCCTGTAAGCCAACCTCTTTTCAAACTAAAAGCGCATTGTGGGATTTTTGTTATGCATTGTATAATATAATTATATTATAATACCATGCTATATTATATTATTATTTTATGTAAATAAGACGCATTGTGGGACGCCTGGCGATAGAGATTCACTGTGTCTGTAATGAAATCTGGGAGTTATTTAGACCTTTTGTTTGGCGCATTTTTACCTTACTTACATTTTGCAGTACAAATATTATTGATCGATTTCATTACCCTGCACCCGAAGAACTACATGTTTCAACGTCACGCACCACCAAGATATCGATCGCTGATAGTACCATGCTGCAGAGTGTTTAAAATTTGCCGTAGAAACATGTCCAAAAGCCAAAATGCCGTTCTATTAACACTCTTGCGCACAAGTTTGCAGAATGATGCGTTGTGGACTGCAATGCAAAACTCTTAAAACAGTGGGATATAAGTGGCGGAAACGTCGTGATCCAGGGCATAGTTGGTACGCAATTATTAGCAAGTGAAAAGGGTTGCAGCTGGGTCGGATCGTACCAGATCGACCGCTCAATTTGCCAAATAACAGCAGCTCGACAGACGACCATTCTGGTGACCGCGGCCCGGAATGCTGAGTTAACGTGTTGATGTAAGCGTGAACTGACTGACGACTGAACTGTATTTGAGGCGCTCGAGGACTTTGTTTTGGTCTAGTCCAGCTGAATACGAGAAGAACTAGGGAGCTAGGGAACTAGGGAACTAGGGAAGAACAAGGAAGAAAAGAGTCCATGTTTGTAATTTGTTCCAATGCATCCTCAAATCCCAGTGCCAGACCACGATATTGTTGCTGATCTGTTCCGTGTGCGCTTAAGCAATGAAGTTTAAGTGTGATAGGAATTTGAGCTTTGTACCAATGAATACCTAACTAGCAAAATGACATGTTATCAAAGGTATTCTTGTCATTGGTTCCTTCCCCATCAAGGTTTTGAACATTCTACTCAAAGATGTCATCATCATGACCGGGAACTAATTTATTAAGATACTGGTTCTGGAGTTTCTTCCAGAACTCACGGTTGCTGAAACATTTCGTCTGAACGTTAATCCCTCGCCCTGCCGTCACCCAGACGTGAAATGAATTTGATATCATCGGAACATTCGCCTTAAGTTAGCTCCACAGCACCGATATGATTAAAAATTTGAAAAGTAATGCAATTTTTGGGTCCGTTTATGTCAAAAATGGCACTTTCTAAGAAGAGCTATAGCTCCGACCCTCATAAAGCCAGAGCAATTGTGAGCAAGTCAGTGGAAATCAGCTGGAATGTACATTACGATGACGTTTGACGCATAATATACATATGATTACATATTGCTTGAGGAGACCTGATATGTCATTTTTCATTTCGTTATATCTGTTAAGTTTTGAAATGTTCATGGCGAGCTGTTGTCCATGAGTGCTTCCAAAACCGCAGTAATGACTTGCATGAACATTTTTGAAATGCCGATGGACTAGAAAGTCCATGAACCGCTATGGTCCGACCTGACCTTGTGACCCGATCTAGCATTCAGCTGTTTCGTTTGCTTTTTTCGTGTTCTGTGGAGGATCAACATCAGTACAAGCAAAAGGGCAAGGAGTTTCTCTGGATTGAAACTCCTTGGGTTCCACAGCCGTGACCTCATTGATCCCTGGCAGGGGCGGATACAAGGGGGGACAATGGGCGATCGTCCCCCCTCCCTGAGGCCTGAGAAGGGTCCCCTCTAAGACTCAAAACGGGTCCCGAAGGGGCTCCGTATGAGTTTCACGGGTCTCTTTGATAAGGTGGCGGGTTTTTGATGAAGTCAGGAGGGGCCTGTGGGAGGTTTAGATGATCGCTAAGATGGATGGAGGGGCCCCTAGAGCTTTCAAAAGGCCCCTGAGACCACAACAAGGCCCCAACACGGCAGCTTGTCCCTGAGACGGCCAGAAACTTCACTGGCAGCCTGAGACGGCCAAGATGAGGACAGAATAAGGGTCTCTGGAATGGCATAGGGTCTCCGAATTGAATTCACAGACCTGTGTTAAGAGCTGAAGGTTCCTGATGCCGTGAGAGGGCCTCCGGGAGGGTTAATGAGACCCTGAGACGGCGAGATGACCCCTAACATAGATAGAAGGACACTGAGACTCTCCAAGGCCCCCTGGGACCGCAAGAGTGGCCCCAACACGGCAAAGGGTCCATGAGACTATTTAAAGAGATCAGTGCCCAAATAGGGACCCCTATAGGTCTGTAAGAGCCCCGGCCGGTCTGCAGGGACTCTTGCCAGCTTGTACGGCCCCCTGCCAGCCTGTAGGGCGCCTGCTAACCTGACGTGGCTCCTTGCTGGACAACAGGGGGCATCCTATCCCCTGCCGGTCTGTAGGGAGCCTCCTGCCCGTTTTTTGGGCCCTGTCGGCCTGTAGGGACCCCTATCTATACAGCTCCCTGCCGGCCTATGGGCCCCCACTGACCTGTGGAGAGACCCCTTGCTGTTCTATGGGCCCTGCCGGCCTGTAAGGGCCCCCTGTCGGTCGGAAAGATCCCCTGCTGGTCTGTAGCTGGCCCCTTGTCGCATGAAGGGGCCCTGCTGACATGCAAGGGCCCTTGCCGCTGCCTGTAGGGTCCCCTGCCGCCTGTAGAGGGGCTCGCTTACGGCCGGTAGAGAGGCCGCCTGGCGTGTAGAGGAACCCCCGGACGGTATGCAGAGGACCCCTGACAGCTGTGGGCCCCAGTAAAAAATAGTTTTTGCACAATCATCGGCAATTAAAGAAAAACCATCTGGTTGCAAATGCTAACCTTTGAGAATGGCAATCGTCCATTGCCGTAAAGTTTTCATTGACTTTTTTATTCAGGGGCCTACACATATGATACGGGCTTACCATTGGTCACGCGCTCTCACCCCCGGAATTTTGGTCCGGTTGAACCCTTTGCGAACCTCTCGTGAACCGCTATGTTGATATTTTTGCCCAGGTAGCCCACATGAAGTGAGGGAGCTCACCGTTGAGCGAGGACTCCCGAAATTCTTGGCCGGCGTCGCCCCTGTCCCGAGTGCTTCTGGCACAAAAAAGGTCCCCTGAAACTGCCACTGAAGCCCTGAAGCTGTGAAGGGCCAGCAAAAGCCCCGATGCGGTTAGAGGGGCTTTAAGACTGCCAGATATGCCTCATGTAACAGGGGAAGACCCCTGACACAGCCATAGAGACTGTCGGAGACGATCAGAGAGCCTGTGACACTGCACGTGGGCCCTGAAATTGCCAAAATGTTTTTTTACTGCCAAAGGGTCCTGAGACGACAAAAATGCTCCTCAGAGACAATAAGAGCTGCACAAGAACCACAGGGGGTCCACTGAGACTGCTAGAGAGGGACCTTTGAGACTGCTAATTAGAAGTCTTTAGCAATAGGGGCCCCTCAGACGACCAGAGGGGACCTTCAGACTACTAAGCCTTGAGACGTCCAGACACCTGAAACAGCCAAAGGACCTAGAGGATTGTCAGAGACGCCTCTATCACGGCAGAGCGACACTTATAGAGGGACCTTGCTACTGCCCCAGGGGTGTTTCAGACGACGAAAATTTCCCAGGGACGACATAAGGGAACCCGAGATGGCTTAAGTGTTCCTGGAGCTGCCAGATTACTCTATGACACTGCCCGAGGTGTCCCTGAAACTGCCAAAGGAGCGCTTGAGGCGTCCCGAGGGACACGTGGAACTGTTAAAGGAACTTGAGACCACTAGAGGGCCCTGACACGGCAGACGGCCGAAGATCACCAAAAATTCCCCAGAAACTACCAGGTGGCAGAGAAGCTCCTGGACCGGATACAGGCACGACATTTCAAGTAGAGGGAGGGACGCGGCCGCCTAAAATCCCGCCGTTGTTGTCGTATTTCGGCCACTGTTGGGAAAGAAAACGAAAAACTTTCTCAAATGAGGTGACGCGCTTGAATTTGTCGCTTACTTTACATGGAAAGACGTAGAAATACGTCAGATATTTCAGCCTGGACCCAAGCAGATCAACGTTTTCTTATATTTTTCATATCTGAAGAGCAAAAAATGGGGGGCGGCCGGGAACGGGGGGGAGAGCGCTCGCCATTCGTTCCCTGGCGAAATCCTGCATCTGTCCATAATCTTTGGTCATTTCTTGGCATTACGTACCTTATAACTACATGAATACACCGTACCACTTATTCCAAAGGCATGCTTGATGATGAACGCTGTGCTAAAGCAAGATGCTGCAAAACATAAAAACACATGTTACGTGCTATCCGATGGCCTGAAGAAACCTCAGAGCCCAGGGGTCTAAATGATCTCATAAACTGTCCTGGGTTATTATTAACTTTGGATTCCATGTAAGGTACTTTCAGGCACTTGTATCGAATTCAACGTGCAGCATTACCCCAGAAACCCACAATGTATAGATCTAGAGCACAAAAACACTGAATCAGTAGGACACCATATAAGGTCAGTCATATGGTCTGACTTGACGAAGGACCATGAGATGATTTGAAGAACGTTTAGGTTTCATCGTTTTATGCCTAGACCTGTCATTACCTCATGAAATAAACAAAAGAGATAAAACTGGACATGTGGATTTGAGCTCAGCTTCTACCACGGTGACTTCGCATAATCCCAGGTGAATAAAAGTCATCCAGCAGCCTGATCGGAAGCTGAAAACTCCACAGTAATGTGCAAAGAATGCAGAAAAGGCACTGTAAATCTCAGCGCGCAGCGAGCGCTGTTTTTTACGATTATTAAAGTTTCTTAGCGGAGGGGGTCCAAACACCCCCTGCCCGCCGGCTGGGCGGGGGTTATTGTACCTGCTGAGCCATACACATGGCTTCTGACCTTCCTTCGTTCACCTAAGTTAAGGCTCATAATCTAGGAAATACGTAGCATTTGCGAGACTGCGATTGGAATGCAAAAAAAAACTCATCTGTAGGAATCTATCTAAAGATGACGCTGAGTTGTTTTGTAAGACGAGTTTCCAAAAATGATGTAGATCTTCAGATCCTTCCTTTCGTTTCCGAAATGCGATTGTAATATTGTGTCTGACGTAACCCTTTAATGATCTCTGGGATATAATTACGAATCCTTTATCAATACGCAGCAAATCCCAGATGTTGACGGCATTGGATGGTCAATGATAAAACGAGCGGTTATTTTGCATGTTCCTCAGCCTTAAAAACAACTGGATGAAATGCGTGCGATCCAAGTTGAGAGACAAAGCCATTATCCGACTAAAAAGCTTGATGTTCAGATAATATCGGTGAGCCCGGGTTAAACCTGTATTTCGTTTGCTCCTGATAGTGGTATAATGGTTAAAAAACACCATGAAAATGTTTTTTGGAACATCACAATCGCGTCTTTAGGTATTGCTGAAACAATCATATCGATGCAGCGCCATTGTTAGCAGTGCTACATTCTGAAGAAAGTAAGATAGTATGCATACGCTTTATTTGCCGTCGGACAAAGCCCAAGCATTACAAAGGCTTGGCTCACAGTCACAGGAAGCAGTATGTCTCACTAAACGGGACAACGTGATGCACGTTGAAATGCGTGTTTTTAAATCAATCCACACCAACAACAGTGCCTGTATTACGCCTCGAACCCTGAGGGCTTTAGCAATGGTTGCTGATACAAAAAGAAAACGAAAGCACAACGACAACAAGTAACAGAACGTCAGCTGACAGCTATCCAACGCCTGAGCTTTATGTCGGTCGTCGCGTTGGACATGGCACACAAGTCGCGTATTTCTCGTCGCGCATGCATGAGAGCGCCCTATCCTCGTCTGTAGTACGGCCATCCGCCGCTGCTGTACTGGTTCGACTGGGCGTATGTGTTGGAGCTCTGCCTGTTACCGAGCCAGCCGGAGCTGCTCGACTGTGAAGCCGAGCCGCGGTTGTAGCTGGAACCGCCGTTGCTGGCCGAGCCCTGGCCGGCAGAGGTCAAAGGTCAGACGACAAGGGTCATCGATGATCGGGGAGATATCAGAAAACAATAATCAAAGGTCAAATGCCAAAGGCCAGGGATTACAAGTCCGATATCAGAGGCCGAAGACCAAAAAAGTTAAATGAAAAGTGAAATGAAATGGGTTCGAAGGTCAGAGGCCAGACATCAAACCATAGCGGTCTTGAATTTCAATGTCAACTGCTGACGGTTTTTGGACTGGAAAATATCCAGAAACAGGGAAAGCCTCACTGACAAATACGAATTCGGCTGTTTCTTAACATGAAAACCTGGATGCCGATGATATCACAGACTACTGTACCAAAGAAAGACATCAGACTTAAACAGGAACATTATCCGCGTTTACCTTAAAAATATAATTTGAAACAAACACTCCTCGAAATCAAAGGTGTACCTAACGACTGAAAACTACATATGTTAGTTTTATGAGTACCATAAGCCAAAACGTAATATCCTGTGGCAGAACATCTGCTCGTCTGTGACGGGATGCATATGTATATAAATGACGATGCGCTGAGCTGAGCTGGTCGCTCCCCGCCCCCTGCGGGCACCCCGCTTACCCCGGCGTAGGCGTTGACTGAGCTGACGCTGGAGCCGCCGGCTGAGCCGCTGACCGCCTGAGCGCCTGCCTCGCCGCTGGCGCTGCCGCCGCGGCCGTAGAAATACTGAGGCGCGGCGACGGCGGCGGCCAGCACGCAGAATAGGACCAGAGCGGTCTTCATGACGGGCTGATAATCTGGAGACGGTTGACTGGGTTAGTCAGACGCCCTGCGATCGGGGGAGGAGGGAGGCGCAGCTGATGATGCGGAGCCAACGGGGGATAGTGCATGTCTTGGCCAACTAAATGGCTGAAGTTTATTTCAGTGCATTCATAAATGGAACAAATACACTTTAGCATCAGATGAATAGCAAAATGGGCCTCTTGGAAATCAAGAAGGTAATTGATGAAATAAATTTTGCTTACGAAAACAGTTGTTTAAACGCAAGAAATCTAAGTGTCCTCCGCCTTAAAAAATGACGTAGACGTTTGAACCACACAAGCAAGTTTTCCTAAATTTTCGCAGAGTTCCTATGCCTACGACCTACCGTACCAAAAAACATATCTTTAACTACGTTTACGAAATATATTATTGTAGCAAGGCAGCCTTCCGGCACGACGGCGTAGCGAATAATGACTTAACAGTAAGGCCAATCAGACAAGAATAATTAAGATTTAACTTAAGTTGGCTACGACTGACATCAACAAATATCTGGGCGTGCAGAAGGGCGTATGCACGTACCTGAGCAGAGGAAGAGCTGGCAGTCACCTCGGTGTTCGTCCTGTGTCTGATGACCTACCTCAACAGCGAGACACCTTTTATAGCGGTCCCAACTGGCCGCACCGGTCTGCCGCCGGCCTGGGAATTACCATAGTGGTCCGTCTGCCGCAGGCCGGGGAATTACCAGAGTTTCCCGTCTGTCGCTGAGCGGGGAATTACCACGCGGCTGCCTATGATCATTCTCATGATATGCGCATATATATGATTTATGCATGTCTATGATGTAGTTGATAGATCCTCCAGATCATATGCTGCCGAAATACAAATACGAATTGGCGAGCCACGTATATGTCTAACGGTTATGTCCATACGTGACAGCATATTCTACTAAAGGCGCCAAACCTAGTTATGGTAATAAAGAATTCTGAATTTCGCGCCTAGTCCCTAATTGCGTGTACCATTTCAAATCACGGATTAGAGCAACGTAACGCTGATTCATCTGATACATGGCACTCACCTCCTTCTTCGCTCGTCTGCGGCCATAAAGCGGCCGCACAAGCCAGCGCTGGTTTAATTTGCATTTTCGGCTGGTCGCAGCCTCAATCGACGAGAATAGAAAGGCCGCGAGGGTCGACTGACGGAATGCATCCGCGGAACGGTCCGGCGTGCGTCGGTCTTAAGCCGACTGCCACCCCTTTTTATGTCTCTAAAACGGGCCCCTTTTCTCCGGTTGTGGTTTGTACCGGGTCTAAGCGGTTTCATTGCTTAAAGGCAGTTCACTGGTGCTGGCCGATGCGCAGTACGCTGTCTGCGTGTTATTCGAAAACGGCTGTGCATCTGCTGTCATGCTGGACTGGGATGATTTTGTCGGTGGCGGCAAATGCAAAACACCAGTTTCTTTGCCTAAAATCCATTGATGCACTGCAGGCAGCGGTCGTTTTGAAATGATAAAGACGTATGTTGTAACCCTCACACCTTGGGACCAGGGGATCACTATTGATATCTGGCTGTCTCGTTCCCGACTCCGGTTTTCCTGTAAGCCAACCTCTTTTCAAACTAAAAGCGCATTGTGGGATTTTTGTGATGCATTGCATTATATAATTATATTATAATATCATGTTATATTATTATATTATTATTTCATCGTAAATTAGACGCATTGTGGGATGGGTGGCGATAGAGATTTACTGCGTCTGTAATGAAATCTGGGAGTCTTTTTCACATTTCGTTTGGCGCATTTTTACCTTACTTGCATTTTGCAGTACAAATATTATTGACTGATTTCATTACCTTGCACCCGAGGAACTGCATGTTTAAACGTCACACACCACCAAGATAACGATCGCTGACAGCACTGGGTGTTTAAGATTTGCCGTAGAAACATGTCCAAAAGCCAAAATACCATTCTATGAATACTCTTGCGCACAAGTTTCCAGAATGATGCGTTGTGGATTGCAATGCAAAACTCTTAAAACAGTGGAATATATGTGGCGGAAACATCGTGATCCAGGGCATAGTTGGTACGCAGTTATTAGCAAGTGAAAAGCGTTGCAGCTGGGCCGGACCGTACCAGATCGACCGCTCAATTTGCCAAATAACAGCAGCTCGACAGACGACCATTCTGGTGACCGCGGCCCGGAATGCTCAGTTAACGTGTTGATGTAAGCGTGAACTGACTGACGACTGAACTGTGATCGAGGCGCTCGAGGACCTTGTTTTGGGAGACCAGCTGAATACGAGAAGAAATAGAAGACTAGACAAGAAAAGAGAAGAAAGGGGTCCATCTACATGTAAAAGTTTTGTCCAATGTATCCTCAAACTCCACGTTCAGTTGCTGATCTGTTCCGTGTGTGCTTTAGCAATGCATGTTTAAGCAATGGGGTTTAAGTGTGACAGGAATTTGAACTCTGCACCAATACTACCTACGAAAATGGCATATTATGAAAGGTATTGTTATCACTGGTTTCTTCCCCATCAAGGTTTTGAACGTTCTATTCAAAGATGTCACCATCATGACCGAAAACTAATTTATTAAGATGCTGTTTCTGGAGTTTCTTCCAGAACTCACGGTTGCTGGAACATTTCGTCTGAGCGTTAATCCCTCGCCCTGCCGTCACCCAGACGTGGGCGGCCGGAGACCGGGGGAGGCGTTTCGACTCGAGAGGGACGGACTGGGGACCCTGACTGTCTCGCGAACGGAACGTCAGAAAAAATGAAACTGATATCATCGGAACACTCGCCTTACGTTAGCTCCAAAATACGGAAATAGTTTGATATTGTTAAAAATGATCCGATTTTGGCCCATTTATGTCAAAAATGGCACCTCCTAACAAGAGCCGAATCTCCGTCCTAATAAAGGTAGAGCAATTCTGAGCAAGTCAATGGAAATCAGATGGAATGTACATTACGATGACATTTGACTCATAATATACGTATAATTACATATCGCTTGAGAAGACCTAATACGGGTTCTGACCTTCCTTCATCGGCCTAAGGTAAGGCTCATAATCTAGGAAAAAACGACTTTTGCGAGACCGCGATGGTAATGTAAAAGACACTACTTTTGGAGTCACGTAAAGATGACGCTGAGTTGTTTTTTTTTTAATCTGCCCCCGACGGAGAAATGACCGCCCCTCGTGAGGTTTTTCCATGATTGCGAAGTTTTCACCTCGGGTCGAGTCAGATGTCTGAGCTAGGTCAGGTCAAGTAGACGTAACATGACATCACAATAATTCTTCAAGAATTAGAGATCTTGATGGAAGCTTCAAATCTGCTACCACAGATTTTTCGGAATATTCCGGGTCATTGAGCAAAGGTCAACGCCTTTTTTAAGACATGACGTCGTTTTTTTTTGGAATTTGGCCGAAATATTTACGTTTTTAGTGTGGGGTGATGCAGACATCCATTTACCGTTAATGGACTAAGTACCAATGGCGTCTGACCATTGACCTGAGGTCAGGGCACGAAAAACCGTGATGAGCCGAAATGTGATGAGCCGTTGTCAAAATCGGCGATGAGTTTCTGAGAACGGGTAAAAGATAACAGGACTGCCTCACACATTTGCGAAAAATGCCAAAAAGCTCAAAAAGCTTAAAAAAATTGTACATTTTGGAAGTAAACAGACTCTCGCAAATAAATCCCCACCAGTTGCTTCGATTGATAACTTATGGATTTCCGTTCCAAATTTAAGCATGAAAAACCATCACCAGAACCACCAGAGTTAAGAAATATTACACGAAAAGCCTATGTCGCGAAAACAGACAAACGCTAAAAATAGTACCCATCAATTTCTTACCACGTACGGCTAAGGCACCCGCAGCATTCGGCGCGAAAATCACCAAATCATATCATCAAATCATCGAATCAAATGTCCTTAATTGAACGTTTCGGCGTGTACATAAACATATCAGAGAAATTAGGCGTGTATCGGCATCTGCAGTCTGTGGCCTGTGCGTTGATACCTTTACCTAGATTTTATTTATCACAGCCCTAGAGATCCAGGCCTTTTCTCGGTTTCATGCAGTCTTCTGTGAGAAAACATCGATAGGGAGTAATTGGCTTACATATCATTCAAAATTAAAAAATGGGAGGAGCTTCGAGCTCTTGCCACGATCTGTATGATGTAAATATGAATCCTTGAACGACACGCAACAAATGCCAGAAGCTGATGGCATGGAATGGTCAGTTATAGAATGAGCCGTTATTTCGCATATCCCTCGGCCTTGGAAATAAACTGCATGAAATGCATGCAGTCCAAGTTGAGAGGAAGTCATCGTCCGATTGAAAAGTTTGGTGTTCAAATAACATCGGCGAGCCGGGGCTTAAACTATATTTCGTTTGCTCCTGAAAATAATATAATAGTTAACAAAACCACCATAGAAATGTTTCTTGGAACATCACGATCGCGTCTTTGGGCGATGCTGCAACAATCATATCGATGCAGCGCCATAGTTATCAGTGCTGCATTCTGAAGAAAGTAAGATAGTATGCATACGTTTTATTTGCCGTCGGACAAAGCCCAAGCATTACAAAGGCTTGGCTTACAATCACACGAAGCAGTGTCTGTCACAAAACGAGACAACGTGGTGCATATTGAAATGCGTGTTTTTTAATCAATCCAGGTGAACAACAGTGCCTGTATTACGCCTCGAACCCTGAGGGCTTTGGCAATGATTGCTGATACAAAAAGAAAAACGAAAGCACAACAACGACAACAAGTAACACAACGTCAGCTGACAGCCATCAAGCGCCTGAGCTTTCCGTCGGTCGTCGCGTTGGACATGGCACACAAGTCGCGTATTTCTCGTCGCGCATGCATGAGAGCGCCCTATCCTCGTCTGTAGTACGGCCATCCGCCGCTGCTGTACTGGTTCGACTGGGCGTATGTGTTGGAGCTCTGCCTGTTACCGAGCCAGCCGGAACTGCTCGACTGTGAAGCCGAGCCGCGGTTGTAGCTGGAGCCGCCGTTGCTGGCCGAGCCCTGGCCGGCAGAGGTCAAAGTTCAGACGACAGGTGTCATCGATGATCGGGGAGATATCAGAAAACAATAATCAAAGGTCAAGTGCCAAAGTCCAGGAATTACAAGTCTGATATCAGAGGCCAAAGGCCAAAACGGTTAACTGAAAAGTTAAATGAAATGGGTTCGAAGGTCAAAGGCCAGACATCGAATCCTAGCGGTCTTGAATTTCAAGGTCAACTGCTGGTGGTTTTGGGACTGGAAGATATCCAGGGACAGGGAAAGCGTGACTGCATACGAATTCAGCAGTTTCATCATATGAAAACTTGGATACCGACTACATCACAGACCACTGTACCAAATGACATCAAACTTATTTATCCGTGTGTATCTTATACACGTAATTTGAAATAAACACTCCTCTAAATAAAATGTGTATCAGACGCCTGAAAGCTACCTATGCTAGTTTTTCTGAGAACTATAAGCCAAAACCTGATAACCCGTAACGGAACGTCTGCTCGGCTGTGACTGAATTCATGTGTATATAAATGACGATGAGCTGAGCTGAGCTGGTCGCTCCCTGCCCCCTGCGGGCACCCCGCTTACCCCGGCGTAGGCGCTGACTGAGCTGACGCTGGAGCCGCCGGCTGAGCCGCTGACAGCCTCAGCGCCAGCACCGCCGCTGGCGCTACCGCCGCGGCCGTAGAAATACTGAGGCGCGGCGACGGCGGCGGCCAGCACGCAGAACAAGACCAGAGCGGTCTTCATGACGGGCTGATAATCTGGAGACGGTTGACTGGGTTAGTCAGACGCCCTGAGACCGGGGGGAGGGGGGCGCAGGTGATGATGCGGAGCCAACGGGGGATAGTGCATGTCTTGGTCAACTAAATGGCTGAAGTTTATTTCAGTGCATTCACAAATGGAACAAATACACTTTAGCATCAGATTAATAGCAAAATGGGTTTCATGGAAATCGGAAGGTAATTCATGAAATAAATTTTGCTTACGAAAACAATTGTTAACACCGAAGAAATCTAAGTGTCCTCCGCCGTACGAAATGACGTAGGCGTTTGAAACACGCAAGCAAATTTGGCCAGATTTTCGCAGAGTTCCTATGCCTACGACCTACCGTACCAAAAAAAACATACCTTGAACTGCGTGTACGAAATATATTATTGCAACAAGGCAGCCTTCTGGCACGACGGCGTGGCAAGTAATGGCTAAACAGTAAGGCCAATCAGACAAGAATGATTAGGATTTAACTAAAGCTGGCCATGACTGACATCACCAAATATCTGGGCGTGCAGAAGAACGTATGGACGTACCTGAGCAGAGGAAGAGCTGGCAGTCACCTCGGTGTTCGTCCTGTGTCTGATGACCTACCTCAACAGAGAAACACCTTTTATAGCGGTCCCAACTGGCGGTACCGGTCTGCCGCCGGCCTAGGAATTACCATAGTGGTCCGTCTGCCGGAGGCCGGGGAATTACCAGAGTTTCCCGTCCGTCGCTGGGCGGGGAATTACCATACGGCTGCCCATGATTCTACATTTGATATGCGGATATGGATGGTTTGAATAGCTGTGATTTAGACGACATTTCCTCCGGATCATAGGCTCTCGAAATACAGACACCGATTGGCAAGCAATATAGATGTGGCTGTAATAGATGCACATACGTAACAGCATACGCTAATACAGGCGCCAAAATTCCGCCTAGTGCCTACTGCGTGTAGCGTTTCAGATCACAGAATAGTGCAACGTTACATTGGTTTTTCTAAGACCCGGTACTCACCGCATTCGTTGTATGCTTTACGGCCGTAAAACGGCCATGGAAGAAAACGTTCCTTTGGTTTGCATTTTCGGCTAGTTGCAGCCCCAATCGACGAGAACAGAGAAGTTGCGATGGTGGATGGACCGAATGAACCTGGCGAATGGTTAAGCGTACGTCGGCTTTAAGACGTCTGTCGCCCCTTTTTACGTCTTTAACCCACCACTGACTGGGGGACGTTTAACGCCCCTTCCCCTTGGCGCATTTCTTAGACACCTCTCAAACGAACAAACGCAGCGTCCTGAAACTTTCAGTACGTTTTGGACGTCATAAAGACCACCATGTTTTGCGATTCGACGTTCAGTTTTACTTCGCCGCTATACTGTGGGTGTTTTTGCAGTGTACAAAAACTGGCTTACATTGCATAGGAGAATGACCTGAGAGATCACTATGGCTCCTTGATTCTGTAGTTTTCCTAGGTTAAAATATTTTTTTATTTTCCGGACCATCAAAAAGATCTTATGGAGGAATTACTACTGTGTTTGCACACGGCCTCTTGCGAATTTTATTGCAACAAGCTGCCCGTACAATTTAAAGTATTTTTGCAAATTAATATTTTTTTTAAATTTGGTTTTTTTAGCTGGTGGTGGCTGCGTGGTGTTGTCAATAACCGGTGGGATGTATCGGCCTTTGCAATGCTGCGCAACATCCCGAAAATATGCATTATGGGGCAAATTGACTTATAGCGTCTTCCAGAGTGTCAGACAGAGGCTTCTAGCATGCTCCTATATTCCGAATTTGTAGCTACAAAATGCTGCAATGTTGCATTTGCGCGGCAATTTGGGTGGTTCAAAACATTTTTTTGCTCGGAAGACTCCTTGAAAGCGTTTTTTTCTACTTCCGTGCCAAATGGGCTAGTAAACTAAGTAAAAATGGCACATTATATAGGAGGTCAAATTCGGTGACCTTGACCTTATATGACCTTGGGTCAGAAAGCAATTAGAACATGAGATTAACCCGTCCCCGACGGGGGGGCAGTTGACTGCCCCCCCCTGAGGTTTTTCTGGGATTGCTAGAGAACAAACAAACACAGAGTCACAAAACTTTGTGTACCTTTTGCTTCATCAATTTTAGAACTCGTGTCAAAATTTCGACCTCAGGTCAGGTGAGGTGCCTGACCTAGATCAGGTCAAACAGACCTATGTCAAAAAAAGTTTAGCGCCCTGTAACTTTTTCGCAAAACAAGACATCTCAATAATACTTTCAGGGATTAGTGATCGTGATAGATGCAACAAAACTGCCATCTCAGATTTTGCGGAATTTCTCAGGTCATTGACCTAAGGTCAAGCCCATTCTTAAGACATATCGCCGTTTTTTCGCAAATTGACGGAATATCCCATAACATTTTTAGTGTGGAGTGAAGCAGACATCTAGTTACCGTCATCGGGCAAAGTATCAGTGACTTCCAGTCATTGACCTGAGGTCAGGTCACGAATAACTGTAGTGGGCCAAAATGTACCACCGTCGAAATCGACGACGAATTACTCAGAATGGGTAGAAAATAGCAGAACTAGCTTGCACAGACGTAATTAATACCAGGAACCTCAAAAAGTTTGAAAAAGTAGCATATTTTGGAAATAAACAGGCTCTCGCGAATAGATCTCCGCCAACTTTGTAGATTGGTAACTAATCAATTTTTCCAAAATTTAAGCATGAGAAACCATCACGAGAACCACAAAGATCAATAAAATTGACATAGATCGTCTTTTTCGCGAAAATAAAGGAACGCCAAAATTAGTTCCTGTCAATTTGGTACCGCATACGGCAGCGGTGCACACTGACAGCTGGCGGTAGAATTACCTTGTCTTTAACTTAACCTTTCGGCGTATATATTGAAGAAATCTGGGGAAATTAGACGTGTATCGGCATGCGCGGACCTTTACTTCTGCGCTGGTGCCTTTACCTATGCGTTATTAGTCACTATAGCCTTTAGATATATTAGATTCAGGCCATTTCTCGGTCTCATGCAATCGGCTATGAGAAAACCTATATGGGGCGTAAATTGCTTACATATTATCTAAAACTGAAATTGGGACCAGTTTCCAGCTCTACTCGTCACCGGCTTCCCAACGGTATGCTTATTTTTATCGTGCGACCAACCGTTCGTGAGTTAGAGGGGGGATAGTCAAATGCCCCCCAGTCGCCCATGTTCGAGACGGACCGACGGTCGTTTGCGGGTTAAGCGGCCGGAAACATAATGCAGCGCATTATGTTTCGAAACGAAAGTACCGTTCTGCTTTTCGTTTTGATTTGACGACTCTGGAGAGAATGGTCACTTTTTCGTGTTTGACCTGACCTGTGATGTCTTAAGTGACCCAAAAGTAAAAAGACGTATATGCCACAGGACTACAAGGATTAGTGGTCTCGATTGCCGTCTGATACAGACAAATCGAACGACTGGGTCTCGAGACACGTGGAGGGAAGCGTTAAAGGCCAAGTCAATGTAAGGAGGCGAAATACCCCATGTTGAACCCCGGCATACCCCGGCATACCCCGGCATCAACCTAATGCCCGGTTGAAACTGTCCCGTTTTTACGGTTGTTGTTCCCGCCGGGCCTGAGAGATTTCAATGTTTAAAACTGCTCATTGATGCAGATTCAACTATTTCCTGGATAAATATGTGGCATAATATGTAAAAATATGTAAAATATATAAAATATGTATATATGTATGTCATATCATATGTATGTGTAAATATGTATAAAATATGTCAAATATAAAAATATGCATAAATATGTAAAAATAGCATGCATTAAGCTTTCAAAACATCAGACGTACATTTTTAATAACACAAAGGCTGTCATGATTATTTCTCGGTTGCATTGTGTACTGTCTGGCATAAAAATTTTGTGATAATGTATGCCGCCATATGATATACATACCACACCAGCTATAATTCTCTTTCCTTTTTGCACTAAACGGTGCGTCAGGTATATACCATAACACCACAAAAACTTGAATCTCAACCGTGACGAATCTGAATCGTTAGTTAGTCATAGATGAGTCATAGACTTTGGGATATCTTCCGTGATGGGAATGTGGTAAGTTTTCTGACGTTCAACATTTTCACTGCCTGTTCCCCGAAGACGACGGTACATCCGCTGCACTGCTGAACTGGGATGTTTTTACACGCGCACTGGAAGGGAGGGGTCTTTTTGTGCCCCCACCCACCTGTTTTTCCTGGAAATATCTAGAACAGATCGGAGCTGATTGCTGCTACTTCGTGACATTTGTGGAAATTGAATAACTCTGGACTGACGCAAAAAACTCGAAAATCGGCCCGAGATTTTTAAAGTTTCAAGCATTTGAAGTCGAGCAAACATAACGGAAATAACGGTTGTCCATGACAAATGCAAACTTTGTGAAAGGACTAGCGTTCCATCTAAGATTATCATTTGAGCACAAGCAGGCGACGTCATTCGTGCATAAGTGATGGTTGTACCAAGACCAAAGCCAGGGTCAATAAGGATCAAGGTTATCAAGGGTCAAGGTCAACCAGTTTGAGACCTGATCCAGATTTGCTTTGCAACATATTGATTTGTATGAGATATCCATCAAAAAATCCTAATAAAACACGTGTGGGAACACTGATACGCTTACATATACCAGGGTCAATGAAGGTCAAAGTCATCAAAGGTCAAGGTCAAATATCTTGCGACCTGGTCCAGATTTGCCTTGCGACATGCTGATTTGTATGAAAAATGCATTTCAAGACCATAATAAAAACACGTGTGCGCACATGGATACGCTTATATATACCAGGGTCAGTGCAGGTTAAGGTCATGAAAGGTCAAGGTCACCTACCTTGTGACCTAGCCCAGATTTGCTTTGCAACATGTCGATTTGCATGAAATATGCATTCAAAGACCCTCACAAACACACGTTTGACACACTGATACGCATATATACATGCATGCATACATACATATATAGATATATCTATATGGATACATAATTTTCACGCCTTATGGCAATCAGATCGTGTAATTGGGTTCATAATGACGAAAAACTTTAGCGCAAACAGTTGACATAAAGTTTCCTTTGGGTAAAAAGCTTCATCCAAGGTCAATGACCTCGTTTCACTTCTTTTGACCTTGCGGAGGTAAGTAAAAGTTAGAGGTGATCAAATGTACCGATTTCGGCTACCTTCACTGAAAATACGTTAAAAGATGAATGCAATGCCCCTATTTACGCTCAAGCCATCCCGTGTTGTTCGAAATCTGATCTGCAGAAGCTGAAAAAATGACGCCATAGGTCAATGACCTGACATGGCCTCGACTCTAAATCCTCAGTCAAGAGGCCAAATGCATGGAAATTGTTGTATTCCACGTGTTAACGCTCAAACAAACACCGTTTTTCCGTTTCGTACGGAAACTCGCACGTAATTGCCTGTACGGACCGAGAAAGTGTCCATAGTCGACCTTTTCGACCCCATTTCGCCTTAAAGATGTTGACCTAGGGTCATGAAAAAGCACACGATATAAACCGTTGTGCCCCACCCTGTCCATAACATTTTATGTTTCTAACTCTTTCCGTTTACGAGATCAGAGCGGGCCCTTTTGAGCCCCCCTTTCTAGTGCGCGTTAGCGCGAAACCCCCTCCCACTGCGCGTGTTAATCGGCTGTGGCTATTGCCATACGTCAGTCTCATGGTTTCGTCAATGGAATCCATTGACGCACTGCAGGCTGAGATCATTTTAAACTGACAAAGATGTCTGCTGTAAGCCTCACACCTCGGGACCTCTGGATACTTGCCGGTATTTGGTAGTCTTGAATTTCCGGTTGGACAATAAGCCCACCCCTATCGGACTAGAAGTGCAGTTAGATGCCTTGTGAGACGTGCGGTGAGTGCGGTTTACCACGTTTCTGGTAAAATTTGGAAGGACATTTTGGCATTTTACTTTGCGCATCTTCATCCTTGGTACACTTTGCAGTGCAAACGATATCTATCAATCGACTTCATCACTTTGCACACGAGTAACTGTATGTTGAAACGTCAACGCACCAAGATGTCGATCGCTGACACCACTGACTGTTTAAAAATTTTCTGTAGAAACACGTCCAAAAGCGTCATCACCACTGCTTGAATAGTCATTTAGACAAAAGGGCTTGCAGACTTACTTTGTTGTGGATGAAAATGCAGGACTCTTAAAACAGCGATATATCACGCGTGAAAACTTTATGATTCCGGGGTCTTGTGGGTGCGTAGTTATTATCGAGTAAAAAGCACTGCTGCTGGGCGGAACCGTCCCAAGTCGAACGCTCAGTTTACCAAGTAACAGGAACTCGACAAGCAGCCACGTTGCTGATTAAAATCGCCTCCGCCCCTCCCTAGCGAATTAAAGCACTGATGCAACTGCGAACTGGCCGATGACTGAGCAGTGTTCGGGGACCCTTGTGCTGCAAGATTAGCTAAATACGAGAAGAAATAGAGGAGTAAAGGAGAGAAGAGAAGAAAAGGACTGACATAATGATTTCTTTTGACGAAAGCCATTATCGTCAAACTCCAGTGGTAGACCATAAGTTACCACTCTCTTCCGCATGTGCTTGAACAATGCATGTTTAAGGAAAAGACTTGTAAATGTGTCAATAACGTAAGCACTGCCACCAATGACTAACTACCAGAATGACGAATCACGAAAGGCCATTCTTATCACTGATTCCTTCCCCATCGAGGTTTTTAGCTTTCCATTCATCGAGGTCATCACCATGACCGGAAACCAATTTCACTGTGACATGTTTGAAGTTTCTCCCAAAGCAACAACTGTTGTGGTGGTTGAAAAAGGACCATAAAGAACTGTTTCTTCGAAAACCACAGGCGCTGCCAGGACTGCATTCTGAAGAAAGTAGGACGGTATGCATACGGTTTATTTGCCGTTGGACAAAGCCCAAGCATCACAAAGGCTTAGCTCAGACAGTCACAGCAAGCAGTGTCTCTCACAAAACGAGAGAACGTGACACATGTCGAAACGCGTGTTTTTCACCAGTCCACATGAACAACACTGCTTGTATTACGCCTGGAGCCCTCAGGGCTTTAGCTCACACCGTTGCTACGAAAAGAAAAACGAAAGCACAAAAAGCGGCGAAAAGTAACGACAAAACGTAACCCACAGCTATCGAATGCCTGCGCCTGCTGTACGTCGCCGCGCTGGACACGACACTCGGCGCGTATATTTCTCGTCGCGCTTGCATCGAAGCGCCCTATCCGTATCTGCTGTAGTACGGCCGTCCGCCGCTGCTGTACTGGTTCGACTGGGCGTATGTGTTGGAGCTCTGCCTGTTACCGAGCCAGCCGGAGCTGCTCGACTGTGAAGCCGAGCCGCGGTTGTAGCTGGAGCCGCCGTTGCTGGCCGAGCCCTGGCCGGCAGAGGTCAAAGGTCAGACGACAGGGGTCATCGATGATCGGGGAGATATCAGAGAACAATAATCAGAGGTCAAATACCAAAGGCTTCAAAATCAAAGATTTAAAGTCCGATATCAGAGGTCAAATGACCAAAAGTCGCACATTTTGAGTTAAGTGGAAGGGGGAAACATTCAAAGACGACAGGCCACGAATTTAACGAAAATGAGCTCCAGGGTATATTGCCAGCGGTTATGAGATAGGTCAATTTGTAGAGGTAAGGGACACGTGACGGTGTACGCATTCGAAAGTCTTTTCACGTCAAAGCTTGTATGCCAACTATAGCACGGACTACTGATGGAAATGAGAACATCAAAGTTGAATAAAACATTCATTAATGTTGCCTTGAATAATTTGAAACAAACACCAGCTCCTCTGAGTAACGGATGTATTAAACACCTGAAGGCAAGCTATGATATAGCCCGTTTTTCAGAAGGCCATTTCTTTTAAGTAACCAACTTAGAAATGCTCGTGTAATGCAGACTAGAATGCCTGGAGGGGCAATTTTTTTCATGCTGAATATCAGTTTGTTTCAGTAATAGAATTTAGCCATGGAATGAATTCCCTATAAATCCAGGTCACAGAGTCATTTAGGCGTTTAAAAGAAACGGCCTTTTTTAAAAACGAGTTTTCTGAGTACCATAACGCAAAAAGTGATAACATCTGACAGAGTGAGCTGGCCAGCGACTGAATGCATGCATGTAAATGAATGACGATGAGCTGAGCTGAGCTGGCCGCTCCCCCTCCCCTGCGGGCACCCCGCTTACCCCGGCGTAGGCGCTGACCGAGCTGATGCGGGAGCCACCGGCAGAGCCGCTGACCGCCTGAGCGCCTGCCTCGCCGCTGGCGCTGCCGCCACGGCCGTAGAAATACTGAGGCGCGGCGACGGCGGCGGCCAGCACGCAGAACAGGACCAGAGCGGCCTTCATGGCGGGCTGATAATCTGGAGACGGTCGGCTGGATGAGACAGACGCACGACGAAGGGACCTACGAAGAGGGGAAGGGGACACAGGTGATGATGTGAAAGAAGTACATGTTGTCTTCCGACCATTAGAAAAATGGCTTTCGCGGAAATACTTTGGTAATCAGAGGGATCAAACAGGTTTTTCTTAGCAAAACAAAAGTTCCAAACGTGGGAATATCCTGCCATTCTCTGTAAAAATGACGCTAACGTCCCATGTCTGTAACAAAATCTTCCCATGCATTTGCGGAATTTCTGTGCCCATGAGGTACCTTACCAAAAAGCAACATCCTAACTTTTAACCCTATTCCCGGAGGGCTAGACGGTATGGTCGATGCCCGGCAGGGAGGCAGATTCGGCCCCCCCTGAGATCTCGAGAACTACTT
Source organism: Capitulum mitella (assembly GCA_030062745.1). Classification (NCBI taxonomy): domain Eukaryota; kingdom Metazoa; phylum Arthropoda; class Thecostraca; order Pollicipedomorpha; family Pollicipedidae; genus Capitulum; species Capitulum mitella. The sequence goes on along the minus strand of CP099851.1, from coordinate 19,638,806 downwards.
GTCCGATTTCATCGCAACAAACGGCAATCGATTTGCCGTCACGTGAACTACACTTTTATAAAAAGAAATTTCCAAAATTTTGAAATTTAGGGATACAGGGTGGCAAAAATGTCAAAATGGGGGGTACTTTTTGACTTCTTATAACTCCGTTGTTTATGGACCGATTTCAATGAAACTGGCATGAATCGAGAGATTATGGATAGGGCTTTTGCCATGGGTGCACAAATCTGAAATTTTGAGAAAATTCATGGGCGTTCACAGGGTTCCAAAAATAGGAGGATTAGTTTTCTAACAAATGAATGAACAAAAAAGGTAAAAACACTTTTTTTGGCTTCTGCTAGTCATGCTATGCTACAGAAGTAAAAATCGCATTACAATGTTTGTATAATGTTAGCATAGGCGGTGCCAGGGACATGAAAAAGGGGGAACTGTCATGGTCACACGTGTGCATTTGATATTATCTGTAAACGTTTTCAATCATTTGAATTCACTGTATTTCAAAAATTTCATTCTATGGCTATTGCGATATAGGGTATGCGCAGTGATATTTTGGGTCATAGCTCCGTGACCCGACCCGATATCAAGCTGAAACTTGGTACACAAGTAGAGGGCACCCTTCTACGTCATATATATTCTGGGTTTGGCATTTAAAAAAAGGCGCCGAAATTATTGCAAAAAACCAAATTTTGACTTCTGAACTTGACTTGACCTTGTAAAATAATCTCAGATAAACGACATTTTGTGTGCACATTGCCCAAATATTTAGCTATACATCCACATAAAGTTTTAAGTTCTATCTTAAAAACTCTGTTTTTGGCAGACATTTTCCTTTTACCCTTAACATGGCCAAAAATGGCGTGAGGTGCCTCCCAAAAACGTTGCCTGGCTCCGCTCCTGAGCAAAATAGAATTTTGAAATTTTGTCACAGTACGTAGAAAGAATAGCTAGGAAAAGTGACCAAGTTTCATGGAGCTGCGTTAAAAGCCTGAAATTGGCAAGCAAAAAACCCGAGGGGGGGCGGATTCAGCCCCCCCCCCTGCCGGGAATAGGGTTAAGCACGCAAACGAAATGCTGCATTTCAGCAATTAAATCTTCCGTACAACGGCGTCGCAAATAATGTCTTACTGATTTAGGTTTTTCATCCTAAAAGCAATAACAGACTGTTCAGATTCAGATTCGATTCAGACAAAAATGTTTAATGCTCACCAAACGCTGGCCATGATTAACAGCACCAACAAACACCTGAGCGCGCACAAGTACGCATAAACACACCTGACCAGAGGAGGAGCTGGTACTCGGTGGACCCCGGTGTCCGTTCTGAGGCCGTGTGATGACCTACCTCAACAGCGAGACACCTTTTATAGCGGTCCCAACTGGCTGCACCGGTCTGCCGCCGGCCTGGGAATTACCACAGAGGTCCGCCTGCCGCAGGCTGGGGAATCCAAATGGCTATTCAAGTTTCTACACATAAATACGGATATAGATAGTATATGCATGTCTTTGATGTAGGCGATATATCCTCCGGATCATATGGTGCCGAAATACAAATGCGCATTGGCTTCATTGGCCATACATATGTGAAAGTAACACCATATGTGGATATGGAACAGCATATGAGCGCCAAAATTCCGTTTAGTGTCTACTACCTGTAGTACTTCAGATCAGCGACTAGTGCAATGTCTCGATGATTTCTCTAATACTCGATAATCACCGCGCTCGTTGTCTGTTTTCCGATTGTGAAGCGGATGACGGAGGTAAATGTGTTCGGACCTAAGACGTTTGAATTTTTTATAAAGCACTCCTTCGCAGAGCAGGCTAATTTGTTTCTTGGATGGGTATTAACAATGAGGCATGAATAAGTTTTCAAGGCACCGCGGTTTACATTTATGACATCAGGTGCTTTTTCCACTACGCCAATGATGAACTGTTTTTTCAATATTTCAGTTCCAGTGTTCTAAAAAAGTAAAACTGAATGGACTAAATGCTCCACAAAAATATGCAGTGCTGAACCCTTGTGTGTTGCTCCCCCATTGCTTATGAACAAGCATAAATTCGTCAATCTTTTGTTGAGTCAAAACGAAAATACTTTTCAGTGTTTTACCATATCTGATGTTTTATGCAATTTAGAAAATTTCAGATGTCAGGAAAGGAAAAATCAAAAAGCGCCAAGTATGTTGCTTCTCTGGAAACCTTTGCTAAAACAACAGAATTTTGCCGCTACGATTGTGCTAGCATACAGAGGCTGATGGGAGAAGATACGCAAAACAGTACGGGATCAGTTTTCGCCCTGGCCACAGCTTTACGGCTCACTTTAACACGGTAAATGTTTTATCTTGAATGCCATACCATAACTTCTTCTCGGTGATGACAGGGTTTGTAAGCTGCTGGTTATGGTAATCTGTCGCCCCGTTATGTAGCACAAGCCGATCTTTAAGCTCACGCCGCACATTTCTTCAAGTGGAACCACATTCCAAAAGGTGCGAGACCACCGTGCTGCATTTTGTGGGCAGGCTATGCGACTTCCACTGGATTTCCTCCTGAGGAATTTTACGCTCGCCTTCACTCATTTATCTATTATTTTAACTCTATTTTGATCTAAATATTTAATTTCGTCTTCGCCTCGCCAATGCTACCATTTGACCACCGCATTCTCTTAAACGTAGGATTCGCGTAGTAGAAAACTTCGCACATTTCGTTGTCAAAGTAGTCTTCTTTTCAGTAGGTTGTCTTGGCCACCCAGGGACAGTGACTCGAAAAGGATATACTCTCGAAAGGAACTGAACAGCTCAGTGCATAGCGCTGTGTGTGCGCTTAAGAACAATGTGGATGTGCCGTTCAAGGGTAAAGAGTAAAACGGCTATTTCCCACGTTTTTCACCTTTTGTGTCGGACGTAGAAAGTCACTTACGATAGATTATCAAAGAGAAATGGAAAATACATGGATATAACACCGTAGACGAGAACCTCCAATAGTGTCAAACATCGACTCAGTTCCGGCGAGTTTCGCGGCCACTAAGGGTCGCGTCGGCTCGAAACGCGTAAACGCAGACCGATAATTGAACGGTTAATCGCGTGGCGCACAGCATGTTTCAGTGCACGCGGCGCGTGCTACGCACAAGCGGTGGCAATTCCAAAAAGCCGTTTCGGAACGTTTTTCTGGAGTGAGTGTGGTGCCGGCGATCAGGAGATCGCAGCGACGAGGAAAAGTGTTCTGGTGTAGCCCCGCGAACCATATTTCGTTTGTGCCGACAGTCAGCACCTCCGGCCCAAGGTTTGGGCGCCACACAGCCTGGACGTGGACCATACACTCATTCGCCAACATCGAATCAACTCCACTTCAAAGTCGTATAGAGGTCTTCGACTTTTTGCACTGAAAATTGAAATTATACCGAAATGTAGCCCGTTCTTTTGTGCCCCGTATCAACCCAGAAAATGATCATATTTTAACGTGGTTCGGTTACACTGCATCTTTTTTAAAGTCTCGCACATCCTGACGTGGATTTTTTTTAAGAATCACTTGCCGGTTGCAGTCGCTGGGTAAATGAACAGTCAAGTAAATTAACTGACGCACGCACTGCTCAATCCATCCACTTCGTAAAAAATGGTCACTTTTTGTTTCCATAATTGTTTGGGCAACCCAAGGGCAGAGACGAGAAATGGTTACTGCCTCGGAGGAAAGTGAATGCCCATTCATACAGCACCAGCACGTGCAACAGCAAACAGCACGCCTTTCGTTCGGGGGTTAAAGGCCAAAATAGACTTCCGTAATGTTTTCGTTGATTACCATTAACATGAGACCTAATGTCGGACGTACCGTTAGCATTTGAGCTATCGTCGAAAAGAAAACTGAAAAGGAAAACACGCCGTTAGAGGAACTGGTAAAAACTGGTGTGCTTCACTGTGAAATCAATGATCAGTCGTTCCTTGAATAAATAATGCACTACGTTTATAAATAAACGCCGTCTTTTCCGTTCGAAGCTCATCTGCTCCAAGAGAACATGTTCTAACGTTACCAGGTCTCGCTGCCAGTGTCCTCTCAGGCCTCAGTTGGAAACATTTCGCGTTTGTGAGATGATGTATTTTTCGAAACTTACGGTGAGGGCGTCATATTAATGCCACTTTCGATCCGCACCTTTGCAGCCAACATCTGACGCGGTGACAGCATGAACCCGTCTCAGAATGTGACAACGCGAATTGGATAAAACCATCCAGTCACGAAGTCAAATGTTTGTCTCAGCCAGACGAAAGCATCGCAGCCATCCATTCAATTTCGACATGGTGAAGCAGCCCCATGAATGAGACGGTGGATAACGCGAAACGGCAAGACCGCGCTAGCATAGCCTTCACATCAAACACACTTCCGCATAGTTACGTCCCGTTCGGCTATTTCTCGGCGACACTGCAAAACGCAGTCGATAGAATCAGACCAGCCTATCCGAAGAAGCCGCCCCTGGAGTTCTGGATAGACTGGACGTTGGTGCTGCCGCGGAAAACGTTGCCGAAGAGGCCAGTCCCTGACGTGAGGGAGGCGGAGCCGGAGTTGAAGCTGGACGAACTGCCACTGGCAGAGCCCTGTGGGGAAGAAAATCGGGCGAGATGAAAGCCTAAAACCGCTAGCCAGTTGGCAGCGACCGCTGGTGTGATTTGGTCTCCAGCCACGCACGATTCGTTATTTGCCTTGATCCTCGTGTGATTTTGAAGGCATCCTATGAGTCGGACCCGCTGGAATACGAAAAGCAGCGATCTGACAAAAGCGACTGCGGTCCACCACGGCCTGCTAATGGCCATTCCAAAGACGTAACACAAATGTTAAACGCTTGTCGTCAAAAGTCGTAAAGTTCAGTTTTTTATCCACAACCAATGACTCCACAAAAACTGCACGGTAATCAGCTGACACGCTCATTTGACAAGCCCCAGTACGCTCCAGCCACAGCGGCTCCGGCCCTGCTGGCTGAACGTCGGTCCCGCCACCTGGGGTCGCTCACCGAGGCCTGGGCGCTGATGGAGCTGACGCGCGACGAGCCGCCGAAGCCGTTCTGGCTGCCGGAGACGACGTTGGCGTTGGCGTTGCCCGTGGCCGAGCCCTGACCGGGCCGGGTCAGGAACCAGATCGGGCTGGGCGCGGCGGCGGCGGCGGCGCACAGGGCCAGCAGAACGACGGCGGTCTTCATGTCTGCAGCGGAAACGGTGACGTCACGGACGGTGCGGACCGCGGGAAACGGAGTGACGCAGAGCGGCGGAATTAACGAGGCGGCGGAAGCTGACAACCTTTGCGGCTGAAGCAGGAGACTGTGCAACGGGGCAGTCGGGGCAAGCAATTTCACAAGAGTAAACACGTCGAAGAGGTAGCACAATGACGTCTCAACTGCCGTGGTTATGCAGCGGAGTAACTTTTGATCAGGCTGTTGCGGCAAGGTGAAATACTTTCTCACGCAGATTACGTCATGACGTTCCGGAGGAATAATTTTCAGTGTTATCACCCATTCCGAAATGTAAGAAATAAGCTCTCTTTTTTAATAAGTTACGGCAAAATAGATGCTTGCTTTACAATGTACGCATAATGTTGTTTTTTATCAAAATTTTTCTCGACGCCATGCTTAACAAAAATGTTAACTGGTCTCGTCAGCGGTGACCAAAAGCACACCGTGGACATCAAAAGGCAAGACGACTCCCTCGAAAACCAAAGCAAAAACCCACCCAGAGTTTTAAATGGCGCTCGTCTGACCGACCGGCGTAGGAGCAGTCGTCCCTAATGGCTCGTCTCTCCGGCGGCATGTCTTATAAGACGCGGCCGGCTCGGGCTGCGGCTCCGGCGCCGTGCGCGCGGCCGGGAAGGCCGGTTCCTCCCGTGCCGCGGGCGCCGTCGCCGGGCAGGTGGCCGACAGGACCGGACGCCGGTTCGCCGACCGGCCAAACTGGTCCGGGCGTCGCCCCGCCGCCGGCCAGAATGACGCCGTTTCGGCGACCTCTGGTCGGGCATGGTTTCCCACAACCTGGCCGGCGAGGACGGGGATGATGGAAGAGCGATGTTCCGGGTCTCTGATTAGTTCACTTTCAGAGAATCCCGGAGTTTTACTGTGGCAGTTCGAGGTCATCCATTGTCTGAAGTTCGTTAAACGTCGTGGGGATTCGGTTTTTTCGCCGAGGTACTATTACATTATTTGCTGTTTGTCATTCACCGTCAAAGTGCACTTTTTGTATTTGGCCAGTAAATATTGAGGAAGGCCATTACTGCAGAGACGATGTGTTTGCTAACTGAATGCGGCATGAATTTCAGGGATGGAAACCAAGGAATAATGCTGCAGCCAGGCTCCTGAGAAACACTCTTGTTGTCTGTTGTCTGCATTCGTATGAAGGCATAGCAAACCAAGCCAATTAGTTAGAACGTTGCTGAAGCGAAGTACAAACATGTTGCATGGTGTACAGCGTGGACGAGATGCTATATAGTTTGCTGTTCATTCTGGCACTAATTTCATTTTGTGTACGTATTCACGATGTTTTTACCACACTGACGTGCAGAAAGTGCGCCAGTGATCAAAAATATCGTATGAGTTGTGTCAAAAAAATATTAAAAAGGCGTGAACCAACTAATGGTCGGTTATTCACTTAAACGCTAAATTGACAACGTTTTCTTGTTCATGATGTCTTCGTTTCACTGCTCGTACGGAATGCGCACCAGTGTAAAAATAACGCGTAAGTTGTGACTGTCGACTAAATGCCCAGCCGATATGTGTTATTCAGATTGGGCGGTGGTTGGTTTTCTACAAATTGGTTAACTGGGGAAAACAAATGCCCCCATCCCATACGTTTTAGGTGTTCGTTTACTGAGAACCGATGCCATAACAACATTTAGGCCGTCGTTAGAACTTGCTCTCGTATTGCCTTGTAGAAAACGGTTTCACGTCTGCGCGACGCAGCAGTTGTTTCCAAGAAGCAGTGTGAAGGGTGTGAAGAGAACGACAAGTTCGAGAACAGTCTGTGCAGATCGAAGCCATGAAGGAGCCCTGGAAGTAAAAAAAGAATAAATGCAAAAAAAGAAATTCATGAAGGGAGCCCTGGAAACAAGTTCAGTTAAACCAGTACGTGGAATTGGTGTGAAACCCATCTTTGAGGAGAAGTAAAACCTTAACATGATCAGAGGGGTGCATCCAAGGCGAGTAAGGAAACCTCACTCCCAGTAAGTCCCAGAATGGAGGAAATGACCAAAATGTTTTTCCAGTTAGGAACATTCTAATGACTCATAGTAGCCATTCCACAGTCTCTCCTCAAATGGTTTTCCCCTCCAAAGATTTGGCCAGACCCGCCCATGATAACGTTGGCTCGGAGCCGTGGGCGTGCCATCGCAATTAGCGGATTTTTTTATTCGAAATTGGTATTACATAATTCAGAAGCAGCAGCCTTCGCGACAACGAAAAACATTGAAATACTTTCATTCAGCCATTTCGCAGGGGCGGATCCCGACGAGGCTGTCCGCTCCTCAACCTCCGCTGACTGAAGCCCACCATGGGCCCGTTTTACCAATAGAAACACAAAAGCGTCCCAGTTAGGATACTTTCGTCTTAAACACGAAGTAATCTATGCCTGTCAAAGTAAGGCATCGTACGCATGACGTTTATGGCGTACTTATGACAATCCCGTTTCACCAGCCACTCTTATCATCCCAAAATGCGTAAAACCCACGGGAAAGTAAGACACACAAAGTAAGACAGCCCGTGGCGGCGTAGTTTGGCCAGGGGAGGATCAAGGATCCAATGCGAGGATGGTCAGCGCGGGGCCCCCATTTTTTATTTTTCAGGTATGAAAAAATTGCTTGGGTTAATTTGCTTGGGTCCAGGCCGAAATATCTGACGAAATTTTGCGTTTTTTTCGTATAAAGTAACCGAAAAACTTCAAGCGCGTCACCTCATTTGAGAAATTCGTGCGTTTGCTCCCCTACAGACTTGCCGAAATATGATGACAACAGCGGGATTTTAGGCGGTTGCCTCCCTCCCTCTACTTGAAATGTCGTGTCTGTATGTAGCCCAGAAACCCCTCTGTCCCCCCGTAGCTTTTGGAGACTTTTTTGGTACCTTTTTGGTCGTCTCAGGCCGTCTGCTGTGTCAGGACCCTAAAGTGGTCTCAGGTTCCTTTTGCAGTTTCACGTGTCCCTCGGGACGTCTCAAGCGCTCCTTTGGCAGTTTCAGGGACACCTCGGACAGTGTCATTGACCCATCTGGCAGTTTCAGGGACAATTAAGCCATCTCGGGTTCCTTCCTGTCGTCCCTAGGGAATTTTCGCCCATCTAAGTAACCCCTCAGACAGTAACAAGGACCCTCTGTAAGTCTCTCTCTGCCGTGACAGAGGCGCCTCTGGCAATGCTCTGGGTCATGTGGCCGTTTCAGGGGCTGTCTGGACGCTTCAAGGCTTAGTAGTTTTGGGGCTCATTTGGTCGTCTCAGTGGACCACCTGTTGTTTTAGGTTCCCTTCTTCTCGTCTCTGTAGAACATTTTTTCCGTCTCAAGAGCTCTCTGGCAGCAAAAAAGACCTTTTTGGCGATTTCAGAGCCCTATGCAGTGTCATGGGCCCTATGAACGTATCCGGTAGTCTCCATTGGGTGTATCAGGAGTCTTCGAGTATTACACAGAGTATATCTGGCAGTCTTGAGGCCCCTCTAGCCGTATCAGGGACCTTTCTCAGCGCTTCAGGGGCCTCGCTGGCATTATCAGGGGGACGTTTTCTGTGCCAAGAACTCGCCTTACACGCTCGGGGGCAGGGGCGCAACCAGCCAAGAATTGCGGGAGGGTGGGATCCTCGCCCAGCGGTGGGTCTCCTCATTTCATGTGGGCCCCCTGGACAAAAATATTAACATAACATTTCACAAGAGGCTCGTCGATGGGTATAGCCGGCCCAAAATTTCGGTGATGGGGGTTGCGTGACCAATGGCGAGACGTGTCCTATGAGTAGGCTCCTGAATAAAAACAGTCAGTGAAAATTCTGCGACAACAGACAGTTGCCATTGCTAAAATTTAATAATTGCAACCAGCTAGCTCTTATTTGACTGTCGATGATCGCGCCAAAAGCAGTCATTTACTGGTGGCCTCCACAGATGTCGGGGAGCCCCTCTGCAGGCCGTCAGGGAGCTCATCTACACACCTCTACCACAGGGCCTCTCAGCAGCCCGGCAAGGGTCCCTGCAGGCCGGCAGGAGACCTCCAGACTTGCAGGGAGCCCTACAGGCCGGCAATGGCTTCTACAGGCCGGCAGGGGGCCCCCTACAGGCTGGCAGGGGGCACTGCAGACCGGCAGGGGGTTCAGTGCAGGCCATTAGGGGTCCCTCCATGGCTTGGCTCTCCTTAAGTTTTGCCGTGTCGGGGCCCCTCTTGCTCGGGGTCTCGGGGACCCTCGGAGAGTTTCAAGGGTCGTTTTGTCCATCTTAGAGGTCATCTTGCCATTCCAGGGTCTCATCAGCCCAACCGGAGACCCTCTGACTGCACCAGGAACTTTCAGCTTTTCACACAAATTCATGAGACCCATTCGGGGCCTCTATGCCGTTCTAGAGACTCAGTCCTCATCTTGGCCATCCCAGGGACCCTGTGACTCTTCTGGCGGTCTCAGGGGCAATCTGCCGTGTTGGGGCCCTGTTGTGGTCCCATGGGGCATTTGGGAGTTTCAGGGGCCTTTCTACGCATCTCAGGAGTCATCGAAACCTCCCAGAAGTCCTCTGACTGCATCAAGAAGCCGCAACGTTTTCACTGAGACACCATGAAGCTCACACGGGGCTCCTTCGGGGTCTCTTTTGAGTCTGAGAGGGGCCCCTTTGGGGCCGGCCCAAGAGGGGCCCCTTCTCAGGCCTGGGGGGTGACCGCCCCTATCGCCTCCCTCAGTCCTTGGATCCTTGCCTGAGTTTGGCAAAGAGATACTTATGTGGGTGTAAACTGCTAGCGAGATATAGGCTTTAGAAGGCAGGTAACCATCCAAGGTTATCATGCTTTATTTTGTAGTTTACTGCGCAAGGCAGCGGCAACATCGCGAACATGCCACAATCAGCGTTACGCAAAACATAATGAGACAGTGTTGACATGCTGTTGGGTTCCAAAGACTTTACTTCCTTCCTCAGTGCGCCCCAGACGGAGGGGGAGGGAGGGAAGGTCTCAGAGAATCCCTCCTCTCACGTGAGCGAAGGTTAAAAACCACAAACAGTACCAACAACAGCATCTGCAACAAAAATCTGCGAAAATCTTCAACAAAACAAAATGACCTTACCCGAGCTTTTACAACAGACAGCTTCATGCGACAGACCGTAAGATCTGTCCGAATTCGGCCAAATTAACACAAGCGGCAAATTTTTGTAAAATAACCGCTTTGCGGTATTCGTTTACGCACTGGCGCTCCTCGGACGTCAGGGCCAATGTTGGGAGCGCCAGGAGGGCGATGGCGTGGGCCTGAATTGCACGCCGCCGGCTATTCAGTGGCCCTTCATAAAGCATAGCTGACGGGCCATCGGCGGCACCGGGCGACGACGGTTCAGGCGTACCGATGTTCGGTTTAGGAATGAGCTCTGGTGAGAGGGACCAACTAATATCGTACATCATTGACGATCCCACCGTTCCAATCCTCCATGCCGGCTGCTGACGACGACGACAGGGCACCAGTTATCAGCGCACTGTCGCGCTGACTTGAAAAGAATGTAGCCCAGATGCCTTTTCTGAATTTGGACTGTTCCTGGTTTTTACAGAACACCGCAGTGATTCGTTAACACGACGTAATGCTTTATGTAGCTTGTAGTCATCGCCACGAAGCCTGAACGTGTACCGTCTCTCGCACCTCAAGGTCACTAATTGCCCCGCGGCGTAGCAAACCGTAATGAATGCACTTCATATTAATTTCTAGTACCAACGTTGGGCAGGTCGGCAGGTCTGTAGGCCCGGAAGCGGTTTATTTTCAGGCCTGCATGGGCCACCAGGGAATCTTTCAAAAGAGATGCCTTTATGCTTGCCTCTGCACAGGCAAGCAGCGGGCCATCTGAAGGGCGACGCAGAGCCTCTTTACAGGCCGGCAGAGGCTCCTAAACAGGTCGGTAGGCATTGCAACGTGTCGGCAGCTTAGAAGCTTACCGGAGAGGTCAAGGATCGTTACACCTGGCTCATCGAGCGCCGGCATGTGTTCGTTATCCGCCTTCCGCTGGGCGTCCCTTTTCTCTGGAATAACTGCACAGTGGTAATCGTGACATACCATGGTAAGTCATGGTAAATACCATTGCCATGACTTGGCATAACTACACTTACAATATCCCATCACCGTCCTGGAGTTGGCTAAGTGTCCTAAATTTGAATTGCCCACTGAACCGAATCGTAGGGCTACGCCACTGCAAAGCAATGATAAATATACCGCCATTTTTGCTTGTTTTTACTAAATCGCTGGATAATTTAACATACACTTACCGAGGTTCATCCTCATGTGGTTGCCCACAACATTTTTCTTGACAATTCGCAGACTTGTACTTCGAGGCAAGAACTCCAGCTTCACCGCCTTGTTTTTAACTTCTTTCCATTTCTAGGCAAGGACAAGGCCAGCGCCAGGACCGTGAAGTTTTCCAAACAGTGCCTGAAAAAGCAACGAATGCAATGGACCATGTCATCTTCGGAGTGACATTCAGGACTAGCCGTACGTTAATGGTAAAGAAATAGAAAATTTAGCCACAAGTGAGTATGGTTAACGAAGGTCATTTTTTCAAATGATACAGACAAACTCAACACGCGGTCGTCACGAAAAACGGCCGAGACGGAAAACCCAAGAATACAGTATCTAAATAACTATCAACCCTCACCCGAATGGGGTGGGGTGGGGTCGAGTGTTGAATTGAAATACGTAGTGTCTTCCCGTTGACAGCCTCCCTAAGGTTTTTCAAACATGCGTTCATACAGAACGCAGCGTCACAAAACTGAGAGTATTTTCTCTTGGCCATTTTTCACCTTGCGCCAACGTCTCGAATTTCGTTTAGGTCAGGTCTGTGACCTAGGTCAGTTCAGGTGGGCCTGTGTCCAAAAAACATTTCCGCTTTCCCATGGCGCAGTAATGAATCTGTAATTTACATGATTAAGAATTTCCCCACCTGATCTCGGAAAATACTGGGTGCGCCTCTGCCCATGTTGACCCTCAAATACTGCAAAAACGGCAACATGCCACGCAAGTAGTTTTTAGTAATTACGTACCTTTTTGCCTTCCTGGATATACCGAAACAATGCCATCTTTTCCGTTTTTCTTCCCCAGATCCCATTGCCCATTAGAAACGCAAAGGCTGGCTCAGAAACTGAAATATGTAGTGTTTTCCCGTTGTCGTTTGTCATTAATTACACATCAAATGCGTCAATCACGGTTTACAACTTTGCTTACTTCTGTCCGGCTGTTTTCACGCAAGGCTACCGTCATTTAAATAGTCATAAAAATGCCATGGAATAAACTTATCTTTAATACAAAACTAATTACAGAAATGCTTATCGACCGTACACAGCGTTATCTTGATTAATATCTGCTTTGTTCTTTCAACTTCACTACTCAGCAAGCAGTTTATTTAAGATACTTGCCAATTTCTGCATAGGACACTGTAAAACTACGCTGTCCTAAATAAGACATTTGGGCGTCTGGTGAAACTGAATATTTGCCACGTCTTATTTTGACAGTCATACTTCATACTTTTGATTGTCCTAAATACGATATCTGTGAGACGGGCCCCATTTCGTGGCCTGGCCGCGGGCTCTTTCTGCTCGTGCTACTTAAGACACTGCCCGTTGACGTCGGATCCTCTTCTACTTGACCCCGTCTTTTGCCCTACTGCTGCGTTTTTACGTCACGTCGTCTTGACGATGTGCTTGACTCTAATCAAGCATTTACCCATACTGTGAAGTGTTCCCATAGTCGTAAGAGCTAGTGCTCACTGATTGAGTGACTATGCGTGATTGGACCCGGGCGTTAGGACTAATAGCGTTTCCGGGGCCCTTCACAAGAGTGTGGAATGAACAGCTGGGGAACTTTGTGTATTTCTTGTGCTTATCCTGTTTCGGGCTTTTTGGCTTTGGGACCTTTTCTACCACTGGGACCACTGGGATGTAACGGTAGCTCCGGTGTCGGAAGCCCCATTTCAAGGTACAGGTCTCGTGAGCTGGGATCTTCAGGTTTCGGTGTTTCTGCGTTTCAGGGTTGTCCTCTGGAACTTCAAGGAACTTTGCTGCCCCGCTTCTTTTCCTGCGGCTACGTCGTTGTCCCTTTGTTTCGTTATGCATACAAAGCGTCATTCACAGGAGTCCAAGGTCGATCGAATCGCTGACCGACGAGGTGATTTGGGCCGTTTCGTTCGCAAACCCATAATGCAACTATTTTCGAATGCATGAGGCCGGCCCATATACTCCTCTTTCTGTTTTTATATTCTATTTCAGGCCTCAGAGCCTTGTCCAAGGCCGGCATCAAGGCTTTGGAACGCACAAGGCGTCGGGATACATGCACAGACACGGGGAAAGCGACAACTCCGCGCCATTTCAATAGTTTGCCATCTGGCGAGCATTGGGAAAACTCGAAGTTCCTCTGCAGCCGACCTGGCGCTCGTCGCACAGGTTGACGACATGTGCCGAGTTTTCAGAAGGCTATGGGCGTTGCAAACCGAGGAGGGGCGTTGTGGGGACGAGGGTCCATCTCATTTTTTGGATCCAGACTCATGGTCTAAATAGCAATGGCAATGAAAAAATTTCTGAGTGTTTTATCGTGACTCCCCAAATTTTTATTCCTTCTTCGTCAGCGACATCTATGACGACTTCCGCGATGACAGAAAACGGTAGCACATTACTGCTACTCCAATACTGCCGACGACATTACTGCTCCGACAGTACTGCTAATGACGTAACTGATGGCATACGACATAACTAGTGACTAACGATATAACTGATAACGACGCCACTGCCAAGGACAGTAGTTGTACACCAGTAGCGTAGCCAAGGGAGTCCTAGGGGTCCTGGGACCCTCCGAAATTTTTCGGCCCATGATGGGCCCCCCTAGCATTGGCCTAAAGTGGCCCCCCAGGCTGGGAAAAACAAACCCACTCCTCCGCAAAGGGCCTCCAGACCCCAGGCAGACCCCTCTGGCATATAGCATGGTGCCCCCTGACCGGGAAAGGTGAGTACCCGGCATGCACCTACCAAAAGGCGAGTACCGGAAAAGATGCTCCTCTGCAAAGGCACCGCCAGCCAGGAAAGGTCCCCCTGACATGGGATGGTGTCGTTGGGTCAAAAACAAAGTGCCCTAGATCTGTTGAGAAGCTGAGAAACTCACATTTGGGAGGCGGTTAGGCTGTGAGGCCCCCTCGATCTACCCCTCCCCCAAATCATTTATACAAAACGAAACCCCTAGCCATAGGTCACCCGTAGTGTTCAAGGGGCCCCCTCAGCGTTGGGGCCTCCCTCATCGTCTAAGATGAGGGAGGCCTCATCTTAGGCCTCCATCCCTCCCTCCCCGAAAAAATCCTCGCTGCGCCACTGTTCTACACGACACTACTGCTAACGACAGCACTGCTACACGACACTACCGTTAACGGCAACAACCCTTAACGACACTACTGCTAATGGCACCACTACTACCGACAGTACTTCTATAGGACACCGCTGCTGCACGACACTACTGCTACCGATGTTACCACTACCCGAAGCTACTGCCCCAGACAGTAATTCTAAACGACACCACTGCTACGCGACACGACTGCTGCAGACACTACTGCTACCGGCCGCACTGTTACACGACATTACTGCTACACGACACTACTGCTACCGACACTGCTGTTCCCGGCAGTACTGCTATCGACAGTACTGCTACTGATGTTTCTGCTACACGATATTACTGCTACCGACACTACAACTACCCGACAATGCTGTTACCAACAGCACCACTAGAACTACACTACTGCTACTGGTACTACTGCTGTACGACTTCACTGCTTCTGAGTGCCCGTACGCGACGCCACTGTTAACTAAGAAACTCCTGAAGGTGAAGAACTGCAACCGTTACCATGAGTTTGGTTTATATCGTTACCATGAGTTTGGCTCCTAATATCTCCCGAACAGACTGCGACAGATACATGGAACTCTCAGTGATTCTAAATGGATACCCACGAACCTGATGTGAAAAATGAGCACCCACGTCAAGCGAGGTCATGTAAGGCTAGGTAAGGTTAGGTTAGGTTAGGTTAGATTAGGTTAGGTTTATGTTATTGCTATTAGGGCTACCAGTTAAGGGTCCGGGTGTGCAGTTAACAGTAATGACGTCAGCTGTTTTGGCGGTAGCACCTACTTTCGGAGGTGCCGTTTAACAGTAATGTCTTCATGAGAGGTATTGTAAACAGTGTCGTCTTTTAGCAGTATTGTGGTTAGCAGTATTGTCGTTAGCAGTATTGTCGCTTAGTAGTATCGTCGCTTACCAGCATTGTCGTTAGCAGTGATGTTAGCAGTATTGTCGTTTAGCAGTAGTGTCGTTAGCAGTAGTGACGGTAGTAATAGTGTCGGTAGCAGTATCATCATTTAGCAGTAGTGTCGTTACTAGTAGCGTCGTTTAGCAGTAGTGAAGTTAGCAGTGCTGTCATTTAGCAGTGGTGTCGTGAGCAGTGGCGCCCTTTAGCAGCGGTCTCATTAGCAGTGTTGTCATTAAAAGTAATGTCGTCAGCAGTAGCTTCGCGTAGCGGTAGTGTCATTAGTAATAATGTCGTGTAGAAGTATCGTCGTTAGAAGTAGTGTCACACAGCAGTACTGTCGTTAGAAGTGGTGACGCGCAGCGGTACTGTCGTGAGAAGTTGTGTCGCGTAGCAGGACTGTCGGTAGAAGTAGTGTTAAGTAGCAGGACTGTCGGTAGCGGTAATGCCGTTTAGCAGTAATGCCGTTCAGCAGTATTGGCAGAAGAAGCAATGACGTGGAACCGACAGAGAACACCCAAAGTGCTTAACACACAAATATCGGACACCACGTAGTATAAGCTCTTGTCAAGACCTAACGTTGGATTCGTCCCAGGCCATGGTATGACCTTAGGCCAAAATCTCCATCGGCGTTTTTTGTCGCCATGATTCTGTTCTTCTAGAGGCGTCGAGAACCTCGTTTAGGGAGCCAGTGTACCGAAGATCAATACAGCAGAAGTTTTCACGGGGTCTATGTCATCGTCTGACCTTGACATCAGGTCAAATGCAACTTTTGCGAATGTTCTTACGACGCTTTTTATCCTGAACTGATGCAGTGTGCTCTGCACCGCATCCTTATGCTATCCACACACATACAAAGGTGCGTTTTCATAGCCAGGACTATCAGCTGTACGCGTCTGTTACTGATCCCCTTTGCAGCGTAACTGTGCGTTTTTTATTTGTACTTATTTCGGGTCACGACTGGAGCAAGGAGAAAACAGGGCCAAATGTGGATGTTTGCCCCCTTTATACGAGTTCTCGCTTCGCTACGGTATAGAGGAGGAGCTAATCTCGTTCTTTGTGCCAGGAATCTTTTCCTTTACCCATCTATTCAGGGTAATATCAATGGGCCCACACAGACGTGTTTGCAAAGCAACTACGTATATGGCGTTTGGTGTGTAAGGATATATTTTTCTAGCAAAATCTGCAGATTACTGCGGGTGCTCAAAGCGGGGAACACCGTGAATATGCAGATTATGTGAGCAGGGACGCAGTGCAGGTTTTGTTACTGGGATCCCAACCAAACAACAGGAATTTTCAACCG
The DNA here is from genome assembly GCA_030062745.1 of Capitulum mitella. NCBI lineage: Eukaryota > Metazoa > Arthropoda > Thecostraca > Pollicipedomorpha > Pollicipedidae > Capitulum > Capitulum mitella. Next base: position 19,622,080 of record CP099851.1, on the reverse strand, counting down.
AACCCTTATACACCGACAATATTGGCTGAGCAGCAAAGCCGTTCTCTGATAGTGAATTCTTTGGCCGTGGCTTTGATAAGGACCGTTTGGCCGATAGCAACAACAACAAGTCATCATCAACAAGTCATCATATTTGCCCTTCCCATTTGCCTTTTTCCGACTCAGCAGTACAATTTTCCTAACTGTAGGGAAAAAAATTCTAACCTGGTCTCGGTAGGGATATTAGAGGATTCTTTGCACGTGATCTATATCCTTTAAATGTTGTCGAGTCATGAACTCGCAGTGAGTCATATAAGTCGACCGCCAGTTCATGGCCATCCGCAACAGCCAGGTTCTCTCCTTTGACGTTCAGCTAGCATTGAACGTATGCCTTCATGACTTCAGTATGCCTGCGGTGTCAAAAGACCTCTTTTACTGCTTGGGAGAGTTCCGGAACACTTTTCTGGCGGCCGACAGAGAGAGGGAGTGTGATGTTGAACACCAATACAGAGAACATAAGAATCGCCGCCAAATCGAGTTTCGCGATGGCGGTCACCAAGCAGGCTACTTTTGTCACGGTCTCCGAGGTCTCAATCTCTCTGGATCTCCCGGAGACAGGCGACGAGGGAGGGAAGCATGTCGTGGAAAACTATGACCGAATCATGTCTCTCCATCCACCTCGTCTGACAGAGTAGCTCCAGACGCCTTCCCTGCATCGCACTGCACAGCTCATTGATGTGCCGCTCAAACACAGGGGGTTGGACACCAAACATGGTATGGCCGAAAGGTTAAACGGCATAGCCAAAGATTTCTGAATGACCGAAATAAAAATAAATCGTCTGGTGAAAGAAAACCTCAGCATAATTTTTTGTTTGATCCGGTAGAAAAACGTGTCAATATATCTCGTTCGATCTGAGGTAAGGCCCTCTTTAAAGGGTTGAGGCCAGGAGTGGGGACGTGCTCCTAGCTCCCCTTGGCTATACTCCTGTGCATGCAATGTCCGACGTCGTAGCCTAGTCCGCGTTGTCAAGACATTTTAGAATTTGTGACGACGCCTGTCGGTAGTTACGCTTCTGAGGTTTACACTTTCATGTTATGCTGACGTAATGGCACACTTCACCGACACGAAAATACGACGCCGTGAATACGTTCCATTGTACTCTATTTACAAATACCTGACCACATCCACTACAAAGGACTATTCTGTGGTTTTTGTCATGCAAGCAATGATACGTGAATAAAAACAATGAAAAATATGCAAAATGTGGCTACGAGAGTACCGCACCATGCGCAGGTCAAAATGAGAACACACGATAAAAATCAGCACTATCATCTCGACTACACAGATGACAAGACTTCATGTTTTAACCCCATTCCCGGCAGAGGGGGGCTGAATTCGCCCCCCTCGGGTTTTTTGATTGCTAATTCCAGGCTTTTTGACACAGCTCCACGAAACTTGATGACTTTTCCTAGCTATTCTTTCTACGTGCCGTGACAAAATTTCAAAATTCTATTTTGCTCAGGGGCGGAGCCAGGCAACGTTTTTGGGAGGCACCTCAGGCCATTTTTGACCATGTTGAGGGTAAAAGGAAAATGTCTGCCAAAAACAGAGTTGTTAAGATAGAACTTAAAACTTTATATGGATGTATAGCGAAATAGTTGGACAATGTGCAGATGAAATTTTGTTCATCTGGGGTCACTTTACAAGGTCAAGTCAATGTCAAAAGTAAAAATTTGTTTTTTTTTGCAATAATTTCGGCGCCGTTTTTTCAAATGCCAAACCCGAAATACAAGTGACGCAAAATGGTGCCTTCTACTTGTGTACCAAGTTTCAGCTTGATATCAAGTCGAGTCACGGAGCTATGACCTAAAATGTCAGTGGGCGTACCCGATATCGCAATAGCCATAAAATGAAATTTTTGAAATACAGTGAATTCGAATGATTGAAAACGTTTACAGATAACATTAAATGCACACGAAATCATTCCAAGTGACCCCAAGGTCACTGGAAGTCATGTAAGGTCAAAGGTCACAAGTTGATCCGAAGAACGTGTGACCTTGACAGTTTCCCCTTTTTCATGTCCCTGGCACGGCCTATGCTAACATTATACAAACATTGTAATGCCATTTGTACTTGTTTAGCATAACATGACTAGCAGAAGCCAAAAAAGTGTCTTTGCTTTTTTTGTTCATTCAGTTGTTAGAAAACTAATCCCCCATTTTTAAAACCCTGTGAACGCCCATGAATTTTCTGGAAATTTCAAATTTGGGTACCCATGGTAAAAGCCTTATTCACAATCTCTCGATTCATGCCAGTTTCATGGAAATCGGTCCATAAACAACGGAGTTATAAGAAGTCCAAAAATACCCCCCATTTTGACATTTTTGCTCCCTGTATCCACACCTTTCAAATTTTTGAGAATTTCTTTTCATAACAATGTAGTTCACGTCATGGCAAATCGATTGCCGTTTGCTGCGATGCCCAAGGAATCCAACGGTGCCCTGTTCCGTGAAGTCAACCAGTGATCTGTTTCAGGTCATCCTTTATGCTAAAAAACTATGAGTCGATTTTCTGGAGACAGGTTATCATCAAGAAGACAAGAACAAGACAAGAACGACGTACTTGGTCGTTATATGTATATGCATATACATATATGCATATATATACATACAAGGTCATCGACCTGCGTCAAATTACCTTTTTGCATGAGGACTACCATTCTGAGCCGATTTCATGCCCGTCATCTGCCGCCGAGGTCATCGACATTTGGGGTGAAAATCGCCCTCCAAACATCCAGTAAGGACGTCATAGCTCGGTGACCTGAGATGACCTGGCGTCAATCTTTTTTTTTAAACATGCGCCATGAACGCATCACCAGCTATGCCAAACTTCACGGCACTGTCGTGCGCCATATTGCCGCGGCCCCGGAAACACTGCTTGTGGGGTTAGCAACCCTTAGACGAGCACTGAAATGGTGTGCAGCATGTTGGCGTCAGCGGCAGTGGCTAGGATGATGGCAGCTAAGCACCTGAGTGACTGCATTGCATCAGATATGTTCTGGAATTTGTGTCGACCTGAAATGACGCGAGCGGAGAAATTCAAAACTTTTCAAATTTTACCCAACTGCAATAAAGATGCTTTTCCATACACCAGCAAGCAACGTCTGATATGAGACAGCACCAGAGTGTCAATGAGACGATGCAAAAGGTGCTGTGGGAGAACGCTCTTGGCGTGCGTGCAGAAGACCCATGAGTATTTCGTTACACTTTGTAGCAACGCTGTTGACATGCGGCTCTCGCGTAAGACACGAGTCCAAGATTACACCCAGGTTTCCAGTCTTTGATGAGGGGCAAAAGGCTGCTGCGTGAAAAACACCGTGCCTTGATCCATGATCAAGTTGAGACTGCGGCTGCTACCAAACAATACAAACTCGTTTTTGAGCTTTTACCTTCATTCTGTGTTGAAGGAATCATATGTAGACAGGGTCTAAAACATTCTCCAGCGCGGGTCTCACTGTGGGCAACTTACGTCGTGGGCCAGTGATCGCCAGCTGGGTATCACTGTCGTGCTGAGCAGGGCATATGCAAAAGCCATCGATCTCATTGGTGATTTGACAAGCCAAGTCGCTACTGACAATGTTAACACGAGCACTGGAAGGGGGCGCTGTTGTGCCCTCCACCTGTTTTTATGAAAATTCAGAGAACGGATCGGAGCTGATCTCTGCTGCTTTCTGACATTTAGGACAATTTAAGAACCCGTCGACTGACGCAAGAAATCGAAAATCGACCGGAAATTTTTGCAGTTTGAATCACTTGAAATGAAACAATCTATAAAACAAATAGCGGTTGTCGCAGACAAAGGGGAACTTTGCCAGAGGACTGGCGTTCTATATAAGATGACCGTTGGAACATTATCAGCCGAGATCATTCGGGGATAACTGATGGATGTACCAAGACCAAGGCCAGGGTGAGTGAAGCTGAAGCTCACCAAAGGTCAAGGTCAACCAGCTTGCGACCTGATCCAGCTTTCCCTTGCAACATGTCGATTTTTATAAAATATATATTCAAAGAATTTAATAAAGAGACGTTTACGCACAGTGGCGCCTTTATACACACACACACACACACACACACACACACACACACACACATATATATATATATATATATATATATATATATATATATATATATGCGTATATGCATATGTGTAATTTTTACGTTTTGCAACGATCAGACCGTGTAATTGGGCTCATTATAACGACATAACTTTAGTGCAGACAGTGGACATAGAACTTACTTTGGGTCAAAAACTTCAGCCAAGGTCAAAGGCATCGCTTCACTTCCTTTGACCTTGCAGAGGTCAATGAACGCCAGAAGGGATCAGTTGTACCGATGTTGACTGTTTCTACTGAGAATACGCCAAATTATGCGTTTAGGGCCTTTATTTTACTATGCTACACCAATATCCCGTATTGCTCGACATCTGATCTGCAAAAATGAAAAATGACGTCATTGGTAAAGGCCATAGATAAAGGCCGAGGGCCTGTCATGCCCTCGACCCGAAATCTTCCCTCAAGACGTCAAAGAAATTGAGACTGTGGTATTCCATGTTTTAACGCTTCAAAACGAGATCTTCTTCCGTTTCATCCGAAAAGCCATACAGAAAGGTCTGTACCGGCCGAGAAAGTGTCTGTTGTTGGCCTTTCCGACCTCATTTGACCTTAAAGATATTGATCTAGGGTCATGATATTTTACAGTTATGTAGCCCCTTATAACCCTGCCCTACTCCGAAAATTTCGTGCTTCGAGCGCGTTTCGTTTCCGAGATCGGAGGAGACACAAAATTGCCTCCTTCCAGTGAGCATTGGCGCGAAACCCCTCTCCAATGCGGTGTTAAAGAATAGGGGCCCAAGGCACGGTCTTTAGAACGTGTCAATCTGCAGTGCTTTCGGCTCTGAGAGCCTGTCACCGGCTTTCTCATGCTGCGTGTGGTCCTCCAGGTAGCTGGAAAACTTATGCTGTGACAACATAAGATTGTTAGCAGGTCATCTTTCCGTAAACGGCGTAACAAAGTTCACATCATGGCTTTAAAGTTCCCGTATGAGAAAAGCCTTCAAATTTCAATGTTTGCTAATTTGTCTAAATCGTCGAGGTTTCCCTTCAAAAGCCTTTTGTTTGGAAGCTTGTCTTAGACTACCAGATACCTTGAACTCTAATTCCCACAGTCGGCACCGAAGGGAATCAGACAAAGACGTCTGAGAACGCATTAACGCCTCAAGAACATCAATTGTTCGGCAGTGCCGCTAGGTGAATCATATTCGTAATAAATAATAAACGATACCTCCTTTTTCTAATGTTAAAATAGCTTACACCCGCGGAAACTTCTGAGCTCTTGCATCCGCCTTACATCAACCAATTCTTTGAAGTCCGTGGATTCTCACACTCGTTCATTGACTAAAGCTTAGTCTTTCCAGAATATTGGGATTCCAAAAGGCCTCCTGGCTGGTTGTATATGATATCATAATTACACGATCCCCTTTCATCATTTCCGTTCGTAGGTACCTAGTATATAAGGAGGGCCGGTTTTCGCTCAGTAGCTATCGGTGTATCTACCGACTCAACATGTGGTGGACCACGTGATGCTCGTGACGTAGTGAAGTACTACTGTTGTGAATGGTCAATGTTTGACGTCAAGAAGCTGAGAGTGGAAGCTCTGTGTGTGTGACGACCAAACGAAAAATTGGCAAGAAGAACTTGTGGAAAGAGAAGTACTGAAGAAGAGAAAAAATTGACGCAGACGAGGTCGCCAATAGTCAAACTATCACGCCAGGCAGAAAGTTCTGCTAATTCTGTTAATCAGTTTTGACGACTCGCAAACTTTGGCGCAAGGGCCAATGCAATGCCATTTGTTAAACAGTGCTGGAGAAGTGGACATGCAGTCATGTCGCAAATATCTTTATCACTGTATGGTACAAGAATTATAAATGCACTGAGAGAACGTGCATGAAGTTCAAACAGGAATGCTGTTTTCGTCCTTTTCGCTTTGGTTTAGCTTTTGCTTGACAAGTCTCATTTTGAATTGTAATTTTAAACGCCCATGATCAGGGATGCCTTTTTGTGTAAATGAGTGGGGGCCGAGCCAAAGGTGCGACAAGCTAATTTCCTTCCTCCGAAGTGTTGGTTTCTCGACAGATTTAGAACCCCTTTACTTTGACCAACGGAAATTTCCAGTTCTTCTTGTTACTATTTATCTACTAAAAAGCTGCATATATCTCCACGTATACAAGCAGTGACGTAGTTCGCAGTAACGTTGACAGGGGTCCTAGGGGTCCTGGGACCCCGAAATTTTTCAAGGGTCCCCAGCATTGGGCTACAAAGGGCCCCCTGGCCGGGAATGACAAATCCACTCTTCCTCAAAGGGCCCCCAGACTGCAGGCAAAGACCCCTCTGGCAGATAGAGGGGTGCCCGCTGAAAGGTGTCCTTGGGGAAGGTAAGGGAGCCCGGCATATACCTACCAAAAGGCATATGCAAGGACAGGAGAGGATGCTCTGCAAAGGAGCCGCCAGCCAGCAAAGGTCCTCAGCTGTCAGGGATGGTGCAGTTGTGTCGGAAAGGCAGCTCAAGTATCATAAATTAAGCCAAAGGACCTAATGGTCTTGTCATCCTGACTTTAGAAATTCTTGGGAGGGAAAGGGAATCCCCTGGGCCGGACCCCTGGCATGTCCTGAAGGGATCTAATCACTGACCTGGAAAGGTCAGCAGACATTGGCCTGTCCAATATACCTTTCCTGTTGGGCAGCTCCTGGCAGGAAAGGTATGTTTGCCCTGGAACAGCTGCCGGATGCCAGAGCGGGGAATCGTAGCGGCGTAACTTGGCGATCATCAAGGCAGTTCAGTGGAAATGTAGCCAGGTTGGCGCTTGGCAGGCTGCCTCACCTTTTAGATCCAGATAAAGTGGGAGCTCTACCATTAATGGGGCCCCAATGGCCAGAGCAGTAAATGCAGATAATAAAGAACAACTTTCTCGATCGCAAGCTTCGTTATTTTGGGAAAGCAAACAGGCTGTTACCAAGTATCTCTAGTGTTCCAACCATGAACAGGGACTTCATTTCACATCCTTTTGAGGGGGTGCGCGCACCTCCCCTCAATGTTCATTTCAGCCCCCATGATAATTTCAGCTCCCCCCAATCCTGAAGAGGGGCCCACAGTGGTAAGCTGGGGCCCGTGATTGATATGACATTTACATTTGATGAAATATTTTGCAACTTTTTCAAACGGCGATACTAGTCAGTAACCAAATCCACGTTACAGGAAGGTTTCCTCGTCTGGTTAAGAGAATCCTCTCCTTGAAGTTTTGGGGCTTCCTAAAAATAGTGAAGATGCCCTCAAAAGCCCGACAGACCAACAGCATACTCAGTGTACTCTCTAGATGAATTCAAGGGAGTCCTCTAAAAGAATCCAGTGGGCTCTACTCCGGTCTTAGGGGCCTTCCTTAAACATTCTTAGGGACCCCCTCGAACAATCACAAGAGGATTTTTAAATCGACGAGGAAATGATTGAGGAACTCCAAGGAAATGTTTGAGGGACCATCTGAAAAAACCAAAAGGTCTCTCGAAAACTCGAGGGGTTTAAAAAAACTCTCCTGGGCCATTTGGATGAGCTGAAGTTGAAGCTGAAGAAGATGAACTGAAGACTCTGTCTCAGACGTGAGAGCTCTCTTTTGAATTCATCTCGCGGACATGCTGATTGTTTTGCAAAGCCCTCAAACCTTTTAGATTCTCCAAACATTCAGAAAGAGAGTTTTGAACTGGACGAGGCATTGTTTGAGAGGCCCTCTGAAAATATCAAGAGGCCTGTCAAAACATTTGAGGGCCCACAAAATTCCAAAGGGCCCTTTAATGTAGTCCAAAGAAGACCCCTTCCTAAGGTCTAAATAATTCCTTTGAAATAAAATCCTTTCAAGTGACTTGCAACGAAATCCTTGAGTGCATTTGCAAGGCCTTGAAATTTTATGAGGGCACTTCAGGTATAGAAAGGACACACCAGACGAAGAAAGGCTTGAAGCCTGTTTGAAAATATCAAGGACGCTCTGAAAAGATTGACACCCCCACAGAAAAACTCCAAGGACCCACTAGATGAATCCACGGAGTGGCCCCCTAAAATCGAAGGGACCCTCACTGAGTTCCTCTAGACGGCTCATTGGAGTTTTTGTGCAGCCCTCAACCATTTGAGATACCCATTGGTATTTCCAAGAGTCTCTGATACATTCAGAGTAGGAGTTTTTAGTCGGATGAGGAAATGTCTGAGGCGTCCTCCGAAAATATTAAGGGATTTCTTAAAAAGCTTGAGGTTCCACACAAACTCGATGGATCCTTAACGCAAGGAAAGGACCTCCCTGGCGTTCAAGAGCCCCTCCTAAAATTTATTTGGAATGCCTTTCATATTTTTAGGCGTACCTCATATACTCTGGAAAGAGTGAACTGGACGGGTAAATGTTCCATGTATCCTCTGAAAATATCAAGGGCACCCCTAAAACGTTTAGCGGCCGAAGTAAAACTCTAATGGACACTTTATATGAATCCAATGAGAGGCACTACCGGAAGTCTGTTTGAATTCATCTGGAGGACCCGTTAAAATGTTTGTAGACCCCTTGAGCCTCTAAGGGGGCTTTCAGTACTTTCAGGGGGCCAACATTCAGGAACGTGTGAATATGTGAACAGGTGCTGTATTGAGTTTCGTGTATTGTTTCAGAGCTACTTGTCCATGTTTAGTTGTGTGTGCGAACGAGAGGATGCGTGTCTTTACTAGCCCTGTGCTTTTTTCAAATTTAAACCAAATGTCGTTGATCCCATACTTATGTCTGAAGATGCCTCATGTGTAGATGAAATGTCAGAGCGATAATAAGGTATGATTTTTTGCTTGTTCCTTATATTACAATGAACATTGGCAACGTTCTCAACAAACATTTATTGGAAACGAATCGACTTATACGAACAATCGAAGCCACCTCAAAGAAGGGCATCAAAGCCAAGTCCGCTGTGGCTTTTAACAAACAGCGAATACGTAACGATCTGATATATATATATATATATATAAATATATATATATATATGTGTGTGTGTGTGTGTGTGTGTGTGTGTATTATATATTACAAACCAAAAGCTTCTGCAAATCTTCCTTTTTTGGTCAACTTCAGTCGCTCCAAACAACGTACCTTAAGTCCGTGCAGAACATCACATTTTATGGGAAGGTTAGGTTGTAAGGCCCCTCGATCTGCCCCATCCCCCAAATCATTTACACAAAACGACATCCCTGGCCATGGGGCCCTCGTAGTGTTCAAGGAGCCCCTCAGCGCTGGGGGCCCCCTCATCCTCTAGGACCACCCGCGAAGAAATCTTGGCTACGCCTCTGGTAGCTAGGATTTTCTAGGGGTGGTTTTGAAGTTGTTTTAAAAGACGATTTATACAAATATTTGGTTTGTTTCATATATATATATATATATATATATATATATATATATATATATATATATATATATATATAATCATACATATAATATATATATATATATATCTGTATTTGCATATGCTCAGGGGTGCAATTTTCCGAAAATGACAGGGGGCAGAACTAAGGAAGCCCCAACAACCCATCTATAAGATGGACCGTTCCATGTGGTGTGAGGAACCATCCCTCGCATTTACCTAACACGTCATCAGAGTTTTTGTGATGCCATCCCTGATATTCCCAGAAAACCTCCGAGACATTAATGAAAAAAACTAAACCACACCAGGGCATTGTTAATAATAACTCTGAAAACACCGTTATCAAGGGCCCACTCAGAGAGTTAAATACCCACAATAATTCCAATAGGCCCACTAGGTATACTCAAAACGGGGTCTATCCCGTGGTTTTAGGGACGCTCCTCGAATTCATTTTGATGGCCCATCAAAGTTATTCGTTGAGCCCTCCAGGTTTTTGAGAGGGCCTTCGGAGTCTTTAGGAGATCCATCAAGTTTTCGTGGCATCTCAAGCCTTTTGAGAAGCCCCTTAATGCTTTTAAGGGGCCCCTGCTTTAGCCCGTCCCCGACTAGGGGGGCAGTTGACTGCCCCCTTGAGGTTTTTCTGGGATTGCGAGAGAACGAACAAACACAGAGCCACGAAACCTTATGTACCTTTTGCGTCATCAATTTTACATCTCGTGTCAAAATTTTGACCTCGGGTCAGGTCAGGTGCCTGACCTAGGTCAGGTCAAACGGACCTATGTCCAAAAAAGTTTAGTGCACTGTAACTTTTTCACAAAACAAGATATCTCAATAATACTTTCAGGGATTAGTGAACGTGATAGGTGCAACAAATTTCCTACTTCAGATTTGTCGGAATTTTCCGGGTCATTGACCTAAGGTCAAGCCCGTTTTTAACACATGTCTTTTTTCGGAAATTCACGGAATGTTTTCTAACATTTGTAATGTGGAGTAAAGCAGACATCTAGTTACCGTCATTGGGCAAAGTATCAGTGACTTCCAGCCATTGACCTGAGGTTAGGTCACGAATAACTGTAGTCAGCCAAAATGTACCACAGTCAAAGTCGGCGATGAATTACTCAGAATAGGTAGAAAATAGCAGAACTAGCCTGCACAGACGTAAGTAATACCAGGAACCTCAAAAAGTTTGCAAAAGTAGCGTATTTTGGAAATAAACAGGCTCTCGCGAATAAAGCTCCGCCGATTTTGTAGATTGGTAACAAATGATTTCTTCCCAAATTTAAGCATCAAAAACCATCACAAGAACCTCTAAGATCAATGAAATATACCTAGATCGCCTTTTTCGCGAAAATAAAGGAACGCTAAAATTAGTTCCCGTCAATTTGTGACCCCATACGGCAGCAGCGCATGCCTAGGAGCTGCCGCGAGAAATGCCGTGTCTTTAACTCAACGTTTCGGCGTATATGTTGAACAAATCTGGGAAATTAGACGTGTATCGGCATCCGCGGACCTTTACTTGTGCGCTGGTGCCTTTACCTAAGCGTTTTTAGTCACAGCCCTTGAGATTCAGGCCATTTCTCGGTCTCATGCAGTCGGCTATGAGAAATCAGACATATAGGGCGTAAATTGCTTACATATTATCTAAAACTAAAAATGAGACCAGTTTCGAGCTCTACTCATTACAAGCTTTCCAACGGTATGCTTATTTTTATCGTGCGACCAACCGTTCGTGAGTTAGAGGGGGCAGTCAACTGCCCCTCCCCCCAGTCGCCCGTGTTCGAAACGGACCGACGGTCGTGCGGGGGTTAAGGCCACAGCTAGCCAACGCTATCATGACAGAGGCCTGAGACAAAGAAACTGGATGGTTTAACCCTATTCCCGGCATGGGGGCTGAACTCGCCTCCCTCGTAGGGTTGTTTGCTGGCCAATTCCAGACTTCTTGACAAAGCTTCTGAAACTTGGTGACTTTTCCTAGCTATCCTTTCTACGTACTAGGACAAAATTTCTAAATTGTATTTTGCGCAGGGGCGGAGCCAGGCAACATTTTTGGGAAGCACCTCAAGCCATTTATGGCCCTGTTCAGGGCAAAAGGAAAATGACTGCCAAAAACAGTGGTTTTAGGATAGAGCTTAAAACTTTGTATGGATGTATAGCTACATATATGGGCAACATTCAAATACAATTTGATTTGTCCGAGATCATCATACAATGTCAGGCCAAGGTCAAAAGTTTAAATTTGGTTTTGTGGTGAAAATTTCGGTATTATTTTTTTCAAATGTCAAACCTGGAACATATATAGCAGGTGGCTGCCGTCTACTTCTGAATCAAGTTTTAGCTTGATATCAGGTCGGGTCACGGAGCCGTGACCTGAAATGTCAGTGAGTATATCATAATAGCCGTAAAATGGAGTTTTTTAAATAGAGTAAATTCAAATGATTGAAAACGTTTTCAGCTAATACTACATGCACACCGGATCATTCTAAGGGACCCCAAGGTCACTGAAAGTCATGTAAGATCAAAGGCCACAAGTTGATCTGAAGAGCATGTGACCATGACAGTTCTCCCTCTTTCATGTCCCTGGCACCGTCTATGTTAACATTATACAAACATTGTAATACGATTTGTACTTCTTTAGTATGACATGACTAGCAGAAGCCAAAAACGTGCTTCTATCTTTTTCGTTCATGCAATTTCTGAAAAACTAATCCTCCTATTTTTAAAACCCTGTGAACGCCTATCATTTTTTCTAAAATTTTAAATGTATGTGCCACTGGTAAAAGTCCCATCGATAATCTTTTGATTCATGCCAAGTTCATCGAAAGCAGTTCATAAACAACGGAGTTATAATAAATCCAAAAGTACCTCCCATTTTGGTATTTTTGCCCCCTGTATCCACCCCTTCAAAAATTTTGAAAACGCCTTTATTAAAAGTGTAGTTTACGTCATGGCAAATCGATATCCGTTTGTTGTGATGAAATCCGATGAGCAATTCTCGAGATCTCGAGGGGGGGGGGGGTGGCGGCGAATCCGCCGCCCTGCCGGGAATCGGCCATACCGTGTAGCCCTCGGTGAATAGGGTTAATCGCCCGACGACCCGGGTAACCCCAGCCTTTACCAGACTAAGGCAGTGTGACATGTATGAGGAAAGGTAGTTTTAGCTCAGAGATAAAACATCTCGTTCATTCACTTGTCACCCGGCCATGACAATGGCGGGCCCGGGCAGGCCTTGGCTGACGTGGTTTGGATCAATACCTAGGCCCGAATGGTTCAGCTCTCGTCAAACGAATGCGAATCGTGCCTTATAGCTCTTTAAAAGGGATCCTCTGCTGAAAATATATTCCAGATGCTGGGTCGTTGTCCGGCGGAATCCACCTCGGCAGATCGTGGAACGCTGTCGACGTAAAAACACCCGCTAGTATTCCCTGGCAACGCGCCACCTCCCACCGGCACCTCAGCGTGCGTAAATTTGACCTTGTCGTAAAGGAAACGTCACGGCCATGTCTTCACTGTTGGCCAATCAGCGTTCAGTGCATCAAGCAGACCCTGCGCAGACGCGCTGCGCAGTAGTAGCCGTTGTTGTGAAGATGCGTGCGGAGGGGAAGACGGCGCATTTTTCGGAAAAAACGTTACATTCATCGTAAGTTTGCACTGAAAATGTATACACTCGATTTCATATAGCAATGGTAGACATTAACGGGAAGAAACTAGTGCATGTCAATGATTTCTGGCTTTGTGTTACAGGTATTTGAAGGAATTCCGTGTGGAGCAATGTCCGCTGTTTCAGCAGCACAAGTGCAATCAGCACCGGCCATACACGTGTTTTCATTGGCATTTCAAAAATCAGAGGCGAAGACGACCCATCCTCCGTCGAGATGGCACGTTCAACTACAGTCCAGATGTGTACTGTACAAAATATGATGAATCAACAGGAGAATGTCCAGATGGAGAAGAGTGAGTAGCACTATCAGTAGCGTTGTTTCACACTTGAGGGTTAACTTTTGCAACACGAGGTAACTGACACTGCTGGTGGTCATGATTTTGCATTGGTGGGGAAATCATTTCCCTTTGTGAATTTGTTGTGTAGGTATTATACCTATGATTAGTGCTTTCTGTTTCAGGTGATTGGAACTTAATGGCACTAAAATGATTTTTGGGAAATTTGGTATTTGGGATATTTGAGTTGAGCTACCTGGAAAGAAAGCATTTAGACCTTTCCTTATCATTTGTCATGGAGCATCAACAGTACAGGAAGAACAATTGCACTTTTTTTTAGTTTTGGCCATGTGGAAAATGACTTGCTACTCAGAATGTTAGTCAGTTTGTGTGAACTTCTGCAACTGTCATGATGTAAGCCATTTTCAAAATCCAACTAAATGCAGAGAATGGGAATCTTAGTTAACTATACTAGATAAAGTTGGTGAGTGCACGAGAACTGATATTTGTGTGATGCATTCCAAGAGAAGTTTGTTGTGCGGCGCTCATTATATGTGACTGAGCAAAGCATGGCCGTACGATTTTAAATGAACCCATATCTGAAACTGAGAATTTATTGCCATGTCATTGTCAGGCTGGGTGTTGTGTGTGTTTTGGCCTTGGCAGAAAGTGGAATGCATTATTATGCTTTTTGATTGGCAGATGGATGAAATTTTTCAAGATGTGGGTTGTCTTGGATGCTGGGATATTTATATGCATCATGCTCTGCTTTGTTAGGTTTAGAGTACAGCATCATTCACTTTAAGCATTTGCAAAGAATGAAATGATATGTTTTATTTCTGGTCATTTGTTATGTATATGAAAGTTTGTCTTACTGTGAGTCATAGTTCTATCATGAAGTTGTTTTTTTGTAAGAAAGCACCATTATAGATATGGTTGACTTTATTTGTTTTCTCTTTCAGCTGTTTGTACAGTACATCATTTCCTTGGGAGAACCAATGCCCTTGTTTCTGTTGGGGTCTTGCCATGCATTGATGCATGTAGCCTATAAATGATATGTGCTTGTGTAAGTAGGCATATTGTAACTGATATTTTAATCTTGTAATTCCACTGAAACATGGTAAGTTATCAAATTGAATTAACTTTCTCAGAATATAGGAGCTTTGCACCATGTATACCCTCAAGGTCATGTGCTTGCAAAATTGTCATGCACATCTTTATGAAGTTTGTTATATGTTTGTTTGTTGTGGGTTAGGACAACAAACAAACAAACAAACAAACAGCCTCTTGGGCTCAAGTGTCCATGTCTTAAGTCAAGTCTCATGTCCTGTCGGGCGTTAGTCAGTCGTCTGCAAGTTTCTTATATGTATTAGTAAAATATTGCTTTCATTTGTAGCATGACAGCATGGCTTTGTTCTCAAATCATATTAAATGATTTTTGCAGCATTGTCATCTGTGATTTCATCTAGCATGAACTACCTCAGATGAAGTTGACTGTCTTTTCATGATAATGGCACACTATGAATGTCTACCAGTGGTGTGGTCATAGCTAGAAAATTTTCATGTGTCATTAGGAGATACACATGTGAATTTGCCCTAGTCAAACAAAAATAAAGATACATTGTTCCCATGTGATTGGAATGCAAAAAAAGCATGCAAAAGAGCATGCTTCTGTATTTGTATCTAAGATCTTGTCTGTCAGGAGCTACCTCAGGTGATGAAATTGAAACTTTTTGTTTGAAATGTTAACATGCTGTGAAGATGTAGATATTGTATGGTCATCCGTGGTGAATGGAGATTCTTTCATTCCTTATTTACAGATGCTTGTTAATTTGCCCAATGGGAAATTTTGTTTTGGTGCAGTAAGAGTAAGTGCATAATGCCTCTGTGTGGTCAGAATAGAAGAAACATAACATGCCTGCAGGAGGGAGAGCATTCGTACAGTGCGTGATACCTGAACAGCTTTGTTTTGGGGATGTGGAAGCATTTGCATTCTGGTTGTAGTCAAGGGGAGGCATTTCCAAAACATGGCTGCATGGTTTTGATGTTATGACTGGCCAAGTGCCTGGATTTCCTGAAGTACAGGCCACCTTGCTCTGAAACTTGCATTCTATTTCCAGTAACCCAGAGTGAAGCAACAACGGTGTGCTGCGAACTGGTGCCAGCCGACCGTGCTCTTTTGAAGCTGATCAAATTGTATGGCGCT
The DNA here is from genome assembly GCA_030062745.1 of Capitulum mitella. NCBI lineage: Eukaryota > Metazoa > Arthropoda > Thecostraca > Pollicipedomorpha > Pollicipedidae > Capitulum > Capitulum mitella. The sequence goes on along the minus strand of CP099851.1, from coordinate 19,606,477 downwards.
CGGAAGGGGGAAGATGTGTTGGCACTAGTTCTCCCACCCGCAAATGTCCAGCTCCGATGGCAGGAATAGGTGACAGGTTTCCGGTCTATTACTGGCGCAACTGAAGGAGAGGGCGAGGGGGTAACGGAGCAACTGTCCCCTTAACTCGGGAAGATTTAACGTTATCCTTCTGGTGATGCATGGAAAGAAAAGACTCAAAAACGCCATTTTCCCCTGCTGTCCCGAATATTGGGCATGTTGTTCCCTGCCCCTGCCGTCATCGTTGGAAACCCTTTAGGTGTCCGTTTCACAGACTGACGTAAGTCGACGACGTTCTAGTCTCTCCCCGTACATCGTCGTCAGTTTCAGCCGTGCCTTCTGTGTCAGTGGCGGAATTCGGCGGGCACTATGCTCCATACGCTCGTTTCGTGGCAGCTACGGCTCTGTTGTTCGGCCGTTGCTTCGCTCTTTTCGTGGCTCCCACGATCCTGTTGTTCGGTCGCTGGTTTGCTCCTTTCGTGGCATAAGCCCATACAGCTAATGTTGTTCGGCCGTTGCCGCGCATCTTCATGCTGGACATTGCCGAGCGCCATGCCTGCGCTCTGTCTGTTCACACCTTGGTTGGAAATTTGGTTTTAATTCTTGGTGTCAGAGTATAATTTCCGTTTTGGAGCACAAAATTTTGCGAAGAGTAATATGGGTTTAAGTTAACAATCTTGGTGCAAGTCAGTTATGACAGGATGCTTCTTTTTGAATGGGGACAGAATCATTTGCTTGCAGAGTTAGACATCTGTCAACATGGCTGTGATGCAGTTTTGTGATGGAGGCACACAGTCGGGCTATCGGAGTATAGCATGTTTTTGGAGGACATATTTTCTGGTGCTCTTCAACACCAGAAAACAACAGCTTTTCCGACCTTGGTTCACACCCTTATGTGACGAATCGTGGCCCGGAACCGGTGGTGCTGACGTGCTGGCGGTTTCCGCGGTGATGGCTGCTGAGTTCCGACTTCCGGCGGGCCGAAGCGCGCCGCCGGACGACTATGGAGGACGAGTTGGCGAACTTGGGCCGAGTTTGAAATCTCTTCTGAAGGCTTTACATGAAAAGATCGTCAGAACCTCGATATCTCCCGTGATAACGTTCGGTCGGTTTCTTGGCTGGTCATGGACTCAGTCTCCATCTCGTTTCCACCGCCCCGTCGGGGGGGGACGTTCGGCCGGTGGCTTGTCGCGGGGGGAAGGGGGGCGGCCGCTCCTGAAGCGTGTCAGGTGGCTGGAGAGACGGCACGAGGCCGCATCGGACGCCCCCAGCCGTAAGCGTGAACTGGCTAGTGTCAGCGTCACGGAATTATGGTGACGTCCCCAGTAAACCCAGCGGCCAAAATAGCAACACAGCGCGGACTAGTTGGAGAGACAACGTCTTGGAGTTATCATGGTAGCGTCTCCAGTGAACGCGACGGCTAAAATAGTAACACTTTGCCAGGCACAGTCAGTTCCTGCCGATCAGCGGTCTCCGTGAGCTAGCTTGGGGCGTTGATGCGTGCTGCATGCATGTTTGTGAAACCAATTGCGACAGTAAAACTAATGATAACGTCTTTTAGTATGGCCCAGTCTCATTAACTGGCTGATGTTGGGTTGGGACAAATGTGCGAACTGGCCGTTACCCAAGCCTGTTAACCGAAAGTAGTGGTTAAACTTAAAGAGGTTAAAGAAATGGGGCGCTGCTTTTTGTTGTCAGTTTCCGCGAACGCTTCTTTTGGTGCGTGTGGTGTTTCGCCGCACAAAAAACGACATGGTTTTTTTTACAACCGTGCGCCGATCGCTGACATGGTGTGCAGTTTGTCAGTGGAAAGACGATTATTTCGGATTTTGTGGTGGCTTCATTCACCCACCAGTTGGCAATGCTGCTTTTAGCAAAATGAGGTAGTCTGGGGACTCATAAAGGTGTTGGTAACCACTGCTATTTTTTGTCAGGCGGGAAAAGGGATATATTGTTACTTCGACATCCTCGGCCCGTGTTACGGTGGTCCATGGGCTACAATAACCGTGGGCTGCCAGGTACACCTTTAATGGCTGCTTTAATCGGTGCTTTATGTCCCAAGTGCAGCATGCTCCCTAGCGCTCCAGCTATTAATTGCCTGGGAAACTGCTCATACTGTGGCATATTTCCTCGGAATCGATCGTTTTCACGTTCCACTCAGGTGTCGTCCGAGTCTGTTCAAATTTACGGCCAGCCGTGTCCGCGTCTGTTCGTGCATGGCAGTTGGGAGCGAAGGACCGTGACATTGAGCGTACCTTTTCCCTGTCGTGTGAACGATGTCTACCCTGTTGTTAACACGTGATCGGTGTGAGAACGCCCCTGTCCGTGGGTCCATGCAGACGGGTGTCTGTACCGGCCATTCTCTACCGCATAATATTCCGTCAGTGATGCTGAATGTGTAATGATGTTTGCGCTATTTACGGGCCATAATTTATCTGGGGTAGCAGACTGGAAGAATCAGTATCACTTATTCATTTTCATTTAAATGTCCTTTAAATCGCTGTTAGGTAGCTTTGGCGGGTCTGCCTGTCGTGTGGACAGATTCTGTGTTGCGTTCTGTTGCATTCAGACGTGTGCATGTGTTGGGAGCCGTGCGCCCCTGCCGTCGGCGCACCCTTAATCCAAACATTGACCAACACGTCTGCGATTGTCAGACGGGAGACATTGTTACTGGCTAGGAGATTCGTGCATTGTTGCTATTTCTGTGACAGTTTCCTTTATCTGAAAATGTGTGCGTTGCTTGTTGAACTTTTGTATGTTTCAGTTGAAAAAGAAGAATCAAGCGCTTTTGGCGTATGTTCACATTTTACTCATGGCTTTGCTTGTGCACTGCGCAATTTTGTACTGTTTGGTAAACTAGCGTTCGTACACTAGCATTTGAGAGGTGTGCTAGAGTTCTTGAGTGTAACACATCGGACTTGAGATAAGTTTACGCCTCTTTTAGGTCTTTGATTAGTCTGGCCGCATTGATTTCGCGCAATTGAAGGAATGTAGTTGAAATTGCATGCATTGGCTCAGGAGTTCTGGCACGTCGAACGGGTTGGCGCTGTGAGGTTCCACGTTTAAAGAAGAATCATTGGGAAGGCCGGGGAACAGGGAACATCTTTCAGAAATGCACGAAGTTCCGCCCGTGTATGTTCCCCAGTTTCGCTTAGGTTTTATTGGAACGAGTGCCAACACCCGTTGTACCTGCTTATGGACCTCCAGAAATCTTATGAATGGTTGTGGCGCTTACCTGCGGCTTCGCCCGCCGTTTGAAGTCGTCAGCATGGGAGGTCTAGCTGTTTTAAGGGGTGCACTACGAAAATTTTTGCGAAGGTCACGAAATGAAAGCAGCTTGCAAGACTTTATTGTGTGCAGTGCGTTCTTACGTTGCAGTAAGAACCTGTGTACACATTATTTAAGGCGCGCATGAACGAATGTGGAAAACTCTCATCGTTCGATTATTTTCGGCATAGTTTATTGGCTTTTCCCACAATTGCCGGTGGCTCGTAGCAGTAACTTCATAGCACCGGCAGTGTTACTGGGGCCGTAACAAGCGACGTGTGCCGGTTTTCGGACGCCCGACTACTGCCGTACATCGCTGCATGTCTCCGGACCGTCGCCGGCCTGGCTGCCGTGACGTGACGCCGTCGGTAATGCGGCCTGCTGTGACGATGTGTTTGACGCTGCGCGGGGCGGCGGACGTGAGACGCTGCGGCGACCGACTGCGCGGCTCTCTCCGCCGGCCGACCGGGCCCCGCCGCGGGGCGGCAGCCGACTGGTCAGCGGTTTGCACACCGGTGACACCGCTGGCCGGTGGCCGGGGCCGCATTGGCGCCAGGCTTCGTGCCCCGGCTCCGGCCCCGGCCGGTGTCGCGCGGGACTCTCCGCTCCGAACGACGGACGCGGCCGGCGCTGGGGGAACGAGGCGGACGCCTCCGCCGGACTTTGGCAAGGTTTACTGGGACCGTGTGCGGACGGTGCTGGAAAGGAACGCAGAAGGGACGTGGTCGTCCCCGCGCCTTTTGAGTGTGGCTTCCTCGCTGTCAGCGAAGCCGGCCGAGTCGAGTCGAGTCGACTCTCGAGTCGAGTCGCCGTGACTCGGCCGACGCCGCGGCGACTCGCCGGCATCAGAGTCGGCAGCAGGGTTGGAAATTCGGTTTTTGTTCTTGGTGTTGCACCATAATTTCTGTTTTGGAATGCAAAGTTTTGTAAAGAGTAATACTGGTTTAAGTTGTCGTTGGTGTAAAACAGCTTTGACATCGTACCTCCTTCTTATTGAACGGAGACAGTCATTTGCTTGCGGAATTAAAAATTTGTCAACACGGATATAATGCAGCATTTTGATGGAGGTGCAGGATCAAACTTTTTGAGTATGAAATGCTTTAGAGCACATATTTTCTGGTATTCTTCAAACAAAAAAACAACATTTTTCCCAAACCTCTCTAACGCCGTGACGGTTTAACCCGGGACGATGAAATCGCATTTTGCATCGCAGGTTCAGTGGAATGATGAACGTCAGTGTGTTTATGTTCGTCTGCACTGTAATGAGACTATGTATGTATGCACTGTATGCACTGTAATGAGATTTAATAAGCCACAGCTCGTAACATTTTCACGAAGTAGGTAGGTATCCTTGGAGGCAGACATGCTTTTTCTGGACGAGGTCATCTTGAACCCGGTGGGGCCGTGGACTCCCCTGTGGCCGGGCCTGGACGCGCCCCTGGCCGCGGCGCCGTGGTGGCTTCGCCGCGGCCGCCTCGCTGCGCCGAGCACTGCACTGCAAGCAGGCTGAATTACGCCGGCGTTCTCCGGTCGTGGCGCCAGGCCGACCCAGCACGCTGGAGTTGGGGCCTCCTGGCGCACGCGCGGCCACCGTTGCTGACGCAGGCTTGACGGTAGACCCACCGTAGTGGGGGATCGCCGGCGCGTCTTGTTCTCATCAGGCCGTCTCCATAGGTTAGGACAAGAGTGGACGCTTTGCGGTGCTCCTCAGGTGATGTAGCGCACAATTTTGCAATGTGCAAAAGGAAGTAAAATTAAAAAGGACACAAAAACCACATTGTGGAAGCCACATCGTGAAACACATTGGATGCCATTTATTCATGCACATCGTATGTACGTAGGGAACGAGTTTCCCACTAAGTGGTCTGATTACAAAATGCGTTTTAATCACCTCGTGATGTTTCCTTAGCCTTCAGAAAGTTACCATCATTTACAACGGCATAATGCTCCCTTCCCGTCTGGGTTAAAGAGTTAAATGGTACCATCCAGTCGTACGGGCCTCGAACACTCGGGGCCAACCCTTCCACTGTGTAAGACAATTGCATCCAAGTATTGCTATGTCCTGGCACCAAGGCATGCCATCCCGCGGCCAGTTGGTCACGTTCCCCCCGCCGGCCGTTGCCGTGGCAACAGACGGTGCGTCCGTCTGCGGGCTGGCCGCCGCCGCCGTGCCGTCAGACAGCGGTCGGACGGCCCGGCGGCTGCCCACATTCCTGCGGAGGGTAGGGTGTCATCGGCGCCTGTTGACCGCGCCACCAGGACCGGGCGGGGAGCCGGAACAGGGGCCGGCTGCGGCACGTGGCCGCTGGCGCCGCCACCCCGCCGGGCCGGCTCTGCCGCACGCAGGGGCGGACTCAGCAGGCCGGTCTGACAGCGGCAGAAATAGTGCAGATAGTGTAAATTCATAGGGACTTTGCGGTATTATGTTTAGAAAACCTTGTACGTGCTACGGTCTGCCGCCGGACATCTGCCAGCAGGGCCATAGTGGCGAGTTTCGGAACTAATCGGCTTGACGCGGTGGCGTATGGCGGACGGGCTCTGGCGAGAATGGAATATCTTGTTGGTGTCACAAAGGCTGAAAAGTAACAGGAATTTTGTCATTTGCGAGCCACACAAAAATTCCTTCCTTGTTTGTGTACCCGACCATAGAATTCAGTCAGCTCTTTGAAGAAAAAAGTCCTCGTGAGTTTGGGGCTTTGTCTGACATTGGCCATGACAGTTGTTTAAATGTCCAATACGTTCACAGTTAGGCGCGGCAGGGACACGTGGGCTGATCAGAATCAAATGTTGATCAATAGTACGTAAAGTGAAAAAAAGATACGCAGTTATTTTATGGTACAGGAATGCATGCGGTTTCAAGTGGTCTTTTTTGTTGTATTCTGAGACTTGTTTGTTGTCTGAGGTTTGTTTCATTGACTTCATTTCTGAGTTAAAATGAAGTTTAACAAATTAGTGTTGTGCTTATGCGACGCGAATGCCAGAGTGCCCGAAGGCTCTTTTTCATATGTAATCATTGGTTTCTAAACACTCGCACAGCAAAATAGTGGGCACGTGCAATAACTGAACTTATGTAGGCTGCAAGCTCTCGTTGCATCAACACGAAATATATCATAGAACGATGTTTTATGTGCGTCGCTGCGTTCCAGTACTTTTCCGAAGATGCAGCCCATTGTCGCATACAATGAAGAAATTCGCTGTAGCCTTGCGTCATGCAAACACGTGGCCAAATTTGCACTTTTGGTTGGAAAATTACATCTAGTCACGAAAATGATGCATCACAAACGTCGAAATAATTGCTTCTGGACATTATGTTGGCAGCAAGTTGCATGTGCCCAGGCCCTGGTGTTGCATCTTAACATTGCAGGATTCAATCATAATGCATCTTCCCCCCAGGGTTTTGATATCATTTGGCAGTTTTTGGATGTGCGCAACTAACCAAAAATGGGTTTTTGAACATGGTGGCCCTTGGCAGCCTTTATTTTTGGCATGGCCACAGAACTTTTTTGCGTCCTTTTTGACATCTAACATTTGTTTTTTTAACATCTTGACACCCAGTGCACAATGAATTTTGCCTTACTGTGTAAATGCAGTAATTCGTCTCGTCGTGGTTGACAGACAGCTGTTGTGTTGTGGGCTCATGCATCATTCTCGACTCTTGATTTCTCGTTAATGAATGACCTTACTCAATTCCGGCAGCGTGGCACAGCCCATGGGGTTATGTTTTACGAAAAATAGCTCATGTTTTCGAACACCTCGTATGTGGGACCCCTTGAATATCGCCGTCCTGGGCGCGCGGACGCACGATTCCCCCGACAGTGGACTGTGAACCATACCGTGAACGGTGCTGCTGTGCCAAATGGGCTAACAGTTCTGCTGATATCTTTTTTATTTTATTTTTTTTCTAGTACGTGTATAACTTCATGCCCACCTTTCCTAATGCAAGATAAAGGTCAAATGCATGAGATTCCGGTTTCTTGCGTAGCTCATTTGATATGAGCTGTAAATCCCAGTGTAGTGTTATTGCTCGGTTAACCATTCGAAGCCCAGTTCGAAACATTTCTTTCCATTTGTTGATACTACGGCGCAAGCGCAACACCTTCAAAACGTTTTTGATGCAGAACAAAACCATTCTTGAGATAGTGATAGCCGACCCACCATTGGCTGTAGGCCGTATGGTATAATTGCGGTGCCAGGAGAAAATTGTTTTATATGCGGCTTTATCTTTTGACAGCGAATCGTAGCTGTTAGATCCAACTATGCACTTCTGTCGGCACTATGCCACGACTTACAATTTGCACGTGATTTTTCTTAACATGATCTTTTACCCCACAGAATCCAACCTTCGTCAAGATAAACCATCCTTTGTGTATCCAAATGCGTTCATCGATGTTTAAATGGTCCGCACGTGTGTCCGTACCATACTTTCCGTACGGAAGTTTTTTTGGTAAAAAAATTCCTCGGGAGTGCCCGGTTCTGCTTCTTCATAGTCTCCCTTTGTCGTCATAAAATGTACTTGTGTGACAAAGGAACGTCAAATCAACATTCGCGTCCTTAGACGGGTGATTCTGCGTTATGGAAATGAGAAGGGATTCGCTTGAGCGCACAGTTTCAGATGATTCAGAAGATGGCCAAACATGTCCTTAGGCGTGCCGGGACCGAAAGCAGTGAGGGTGTGAAGCCTAAATTTGCACACACCACATCGTAAAAAAGCCATAGAAGTCGCCAAGTGCTATGTGTGTTTTCTAATGTCAATCAGAACTGGGCAAAAATGATTTCAGTAAAGATGAACTGTAGTCACTAGATATGACTAAACCAGTCGGCGACCAGGAAATTTGTGTCTTGCCTCTGGCATAATCCCCCCACCGTAAAAAATAGAGGCGCAGCTTTTTCACGCGTCGCGTGGGCTCTGAAAGCTGCGGACCTGCCGGACCGACCTGTAGCGCGTTAGAACGGGTGGAGCTCCGGGAACTCGGACAGCGGCTGTGGCATCAGCTGACTTGGTAACCAGATGAGGCCGTTCGGTGTGATGTCACCGGGACTCAGCTTCATAAAGATTTACAGTCCGAATTTACGATTCGCATCAGTGGGCCACCGTAGTTTTGCGAAGAATTAGTACAGGGTCGGCTTTTGGGGCACCAAAGCTGTAGCAAGACAACCTTTTCCCGAGGTAAACGACGATTTGCTTTTCCAGTCGTACTCGGCATGAACTAAAACTACGTAGATTTCGACGTCGCTATGAGACGCGGCCCAGGTCATGGGACCGATTCGGGTTACGATCGGTGGCGTCTCGTGACAATATCGTGTGTCCGGCTCTCGGTTTGGGCGTCGAAGCCCAACTCACGCTGTACTGCGGGTGTCCTAGCCACTGACCAGCCGTCGCTCCATGAAACAGACTACCTCCTCCGTGCGTGGGGCTTCCCTCGTGGTGGCCTTATCACGCGCTGACGTCTTTTTTCTGCTGGCACTAACAAACATCCGGCATTGCCCAGAGAAAAAATAATCCACAGGGAAAGATAATCCACGGGCACGGGTTTTCATAAGGAAGAAAACCCATGATCATTTGGCTTCAGGCATGGAAAACGTTTTGCACCCTTTTGCGTCTCCTCTTTGGGAACTTCAGTTCTCGTGCGTCGTGCGTCGTTTTGCTCGGCTGGTGATATTATTACAGCGGTCGTGGCATGGATTTCATGCTGCTTTGCTGCGTACGTTACGCACCTTTCGGCATACTCCTGACACGGCAAGGGTGGCTGGGTAAGCTGCCGGGTTTGGTCCATTAGATTGAATTTGTTGAAACGGTATGGTCAGTGGCAAGTGTACCGGGTCCCTAAAGACCAGTCGGACCTGGCTCACTCGGTTCCGTTCCGAGTCCTGGTGGCGTTTGATAGCGAAATCGTTCTGGTAGCTGTCTCGTACTCCGGAACGGCGTTGCTGTCGGTCGCCGCTATGAAGCATGACGTAACCTAGTATGTTAGGGAAATAAGTTTCGGACTCGACCATGTGGCCCCAAGACGCGGCCGAATCACGTGACCAGTGGCACGATCCAAACCCTGGGAGACGTCACGCGACAGTGCCGCCATCTATTTTCAGGTGTCCAAACCTGCACCGCACGGCGGGCGACACGGAGCGGCGCTACCATCTGCGGTACTACAAGACGGGGATGTGTGTCCACGACACGGATGCCCGCGGGCTCTGCGTCAAAAACGGCGTGCACTGCGCGTTCGCTCATGGCCAGAATGACTTGAGGTGATGATCGGCGGGACTGATGGCTGCATGCCTTTGTTGTGTACAAGCCGTTGCTGTGTGGCATTTTGGCTGATGCCCCCTCCCCCGTGAATTGTTCCTGTCTTGAAAATGTGTTTGCTGGGTAACATGATGCGCGTTATTGCACCAAAATGGGAGGAACCTTGGCGACGTGGACGCGTCGCCTGTCGTCGGTTTACCCGAAACGTTAACAAGAGATTGGTGTTAGCTTTACATGGAATAGCAGGGTTTGACGTGAGGCTACCGTCTACATTCCGGCCAGCTCTTTAGACGGTCGGCGCGTCGCGGGGGGCGTAGCGCCTCCGATAACGCCAGACGCCCCGATGACGTCACAGGTCTGAGCCGGTCGTGTGCCCGCAGGCCGCCCGTGTACGACAAAAAGGAGCAGGAGATGATCGACAACCCGGAGACGGACGTCAACGGCAGCGGACCGAACAGTCTGGACAAGGAGCGCAACATGATGAGCGAGGATCCCAAGTGGCAGGGTCAGTCAGTCGGCGTCACGTGGCCGGCGGTCGTCGGACCAGAAGCTGAGTGGTCCGTCGGCCGCGCTGTGTCTGTTGCGGTGACCAGGGACGTGGCCGGTTGGCTGTCTGGTCCAGTGGGAGGAGGAGTGTGTCTCCTTGGCTAGCCCGTGGTCCGTGTCTCTGTGGCACGGTCCGCCGTGGGCCCAGTGACAGGATGGCTGTCTGGTCCAGTGGGAGGAGAGTGTGTCCTTGGCTGGCCCGTGGTCCGTGTCTCTGTGGCACGGTCCGCCGTGTTGTCCAGTGACAGGATGGCTGTCTGGTCCAGTGGGAGGAGGAGTGTGTCTCCTTGGCTGGCCCGTGGTCCGTGTCTCTGTGGCACGGTCCGCCGTGGGTCCAGTGACAGGATGGCTGTCTGGTCCAGTGGGAGGAGGAGTGTGTCTCCTTGGCTGGCCCGTGGTCCGTGTCTCTGTGGCACGGTCCGCCGTGTTGTCCAGTGACAGGATGGCTGTCTGGTCCAGTGGGAGGAGGAGTGTGTCTCCTTGGCTGGCCCGTGGTCCGTGTCTCTGTGGCACGGTCAGGCACGGTCCGCCGTGGGTCCAGTGGCAGGATGGCTGTCTGGTCCAGTGGGAGGAGGAGTGTGTCTCCTTGGCTGGCCCGTGGTCCGTGTCTCTGTGGCACGGTCCGCCGTGTTGTCCAGTGACAGGATGGCCGTCTGGTCCAGTGGGAGGAGTGTGTCTCCTTGGCTGGCCCGTGGTCCGTGTCTCTGTGGCACGGTCAGGCACGGTCCACCGTGTTGTCCAGTGACAGGATGGCCGTCTGGTCCAGTGGGAGGAGGAGTGTGTCTCCTTGGCTGGCCCGTGGTCCGTGTCTCTGTGGCACGATCAGGCACGGTCCGCCGTGGGTCCAGTGGCAGGATGGCCGGATCGGTTCCCTGCGCTGACCGGTTTGCCATCTTCTGGTCGTCGTCAGTGCGATGTCGGAGACGTGCCAGTCTGTCTTCTGAAAGTAATGCTAGGAAATTGGCAGACAGCGGGTGGGAAGATGGGAGATTATGACGTACGGCATATCGGTAAATGATATAATAATGATATATCGGTAAATGATAAATATGACGTCATGCATATCGGTAAAGAGAAGAATACTTCAAATGCTGTTGTGGTCAAAGTGTGTTGTAGATTGCATTGCGCTTAACTCATGTGCCAGTTTGTATGAAATGATATGATTTGGAAACGCCGGCTTTTTTCGCTACCGTGGTATATGTCCACAATAAATTATTTATTGTCTCCGTATCAAGCTGATTAGTTGAACGGAATCACCTAAATTCTAGTCAGTACGCCTTCGTTCGTGGAACGGCCAGCATGTTCTTTTCGTGCTTCCCTTTTTCACCGTATTATAAATGTCCCAAGTCATAGTTGCCAAGTGACTGCGAAGCATTGTCCAGCGGTTTTCTCTGTGACGCCGTATGCGATGTGACGATCTGGCGTGACGCGTTTGACACCTGTAACCGCGTGTGCTTTCAGACACGAATTACGTGCTGGCCAACTACAAGACGGAGCCGTGTAAAAAACCTCCCCGCCTCTGTCGCCAGGGGTACGCCTGTCCTCAATTTCACAACCCCAGGGACAAGCGACGCTCACCGAAAAAGTACAAATATAGGTGAGCGGCCTGCCGGAAGGGCTCTCCCGCGACCGACCGGAGCCGGGCAGTGCCGAGAGAAGCGGGTTGGACGCGGCTCGGTTTGGCGTGTTGCGATTAAAGGTCTACCTGTCCCTGTGCTCACCAGCGTACCACGTGACCTACCTTGTGTCCTGACCCCGCGACCTGAAGTGTGACCGGCGGTGTGTTCTGACTCGCATCGTCACCGGCTTGACCTGACATGGCTTCCCGGTCCCACTGTCTGACTCTGGCATGGCCTTGTGCTCTGATCCATGACCTGACCTTGCGTTTTGACCCATGGCCTGACCATGCTCCTACCCATGACCTGACCTAGGATCGTACACTGCGTTCATACCCGTGACCGAACCTTGCGGACTGGCTGCGTTGCCTGACCTGTGCTCTGACCCGTAGAGCTTACCTCATAGCGGGCCCCACGCCTGCCTCCCGGCCGACGCCGCACCGTGACGTGTTAACGTCGCACATGACCTGACCTCAGGTCGACGCCGTGCCCAAACGTGAAGCAAGGCGACGAGTGGGGCGACCCCAACAGTTGTGAGCACGGCGACAGCTGCCAGTACTGCCACACGCGCACCGAGCAGCAGTTCCACCCGGAGATATACAAATCGACGCGCTGCAACGACGTCCAGCAGAGCGGCTACTGCCCGCGCGCCGCCTTCTGCGCCTTCGCTCACATCGAGAGTGAGTGGCACGGGGGTCGGCGGAAAGCGGAGGCACGGGGGGTCGGAGATGGGATATGGAGTGTTCCAGTTAGAGCCTCAGGGACGGTGGATTGGTCATGTTCGATTGGGTCGATGGTGGAGTGTTGGGCAAGCATTTTGTTTGGATGTTTTTCACGTGCTTTTTCATTGCAGGGGGGTAGGGAAGATCGCTACACCGTACGTTTTGATACGCGCACCATTGGATATGTCTTCTTGGTGACCGGTTGACATGTTTAATCGGATGCAGTTGATCCGGAAGTCAGATGTCATTGATCTGCCAGAAAGCGACTGCTGTCGTATGACATATGCTGGTCAGATAAGATGAAACTCTGACGGCAGACCGCCTGCCGTCGCGCTGTTGCGGTGGTGTATTGCCTGATAAGATTTTGGCATGTCAGCAGATCACAACCAGTACGTGGTATGCTCTAACCTGTTGCCAGACGAGCTGCCGTTACACGGCGTGCGGTGACCTGTTGCCAGACGGGCTACTGTTACGTGGTGCGCCGTGACCTGTTGCCAGATGAGATGGTGAGCTCGCGGGAGGTGGGCGCCCCGGGCCTGACCTGTCTGGCGGACATCGTGTCGTCGGCGCTGCCGCAGGACGAGGGCGGCCCCTCGCGCCGAATGTCGGACCACAGCGACGGGCCTGGCCACAAGTCTCACCGGAACGGCCGCAGCTCGCTGGTGAGCGACCGGCCCCCGTCTCCGTGTCTGTCTGTCCCTCTGTCTCTGCCCCTGTCTCTGTCGCATTGTGTCTGTCTCTGTCTGTCACTCTGTCTCTGTCCCTGTCTGTCTCGGTCTCTGTGTCTCTGTCTTCTGTCTCCTCCCCCTTCTCCCGTTGCAGTCTGCGTGTTTTTGTCTATTCCTCGGTCTCTGTCTTGGTCTCTTGTTTGTCCCTGTCCGTGTCTCCCTGTCTCATCTGCCATCTCGTATCCGCTGTCTCCGAGATTCAGCTCTTTGACAGCATCTGTTGGCGCTTTTAGCTAGGCTGTTCATCTGGATAAGCTATGCTCTGGGATCACGTATCGGCGAGTTTGATGCCACAAAACCTGATCGTCTATGCATCCAGAAACTTAAATAGCAGTGTTTGTCGGTAGTGGCTCGTCACAGTGGAATCACGAGGTTTTTGTCGTTTTTTTTTGCGTGGGAGAATGAGGAGAGTTGCAGTTGATGCTTGTGATTTAATTCCGTTTTCGCCGCTTTCTGGCCGGCATTAGAATTGGGCCGGGACATGTTCAGATTACGTCGACAGGCGCTGTTCAGGCGTTTACCTGTGCCGCTGTTTGGTCGAGCTCATTGGACATCGTGGACGGATCGCAGTCGCCTTTAGCCAGGGAGTACACGGGGCGTTTGGCCGGAGCAGCCTGTTTGTCGCGATGGCACTGCGTGTCATACCTGGTCGCCGCGTTCTAGCGTGGCATCGCGGGTAGGCTTGAGGTCCTAGCCGGGACGTCGCCTGTTGTGCCGTCTCCGGGCGACTGCGTTCCGAGGCGGCCCCCGCCCGGGGCGCTGACCGTCCCCGCCCGTACGTGCCGCCAGTCTGACCTGAACAGCCCGCTGCCGGCGCACGGCAAGTCCCGCACGCTGAGCGGGCCCTCGTCTTCGGCGGCCGAGCCGCTGCCGTTCCACGCGGTGCCGGCGGCGGCGCCGGCCGGCCACCACGCGGCCCCGGCCGCCGGATACGCCAAGGCGCCCGGCAGCGAGCGCTGCGACAAGGATGTGAGTCGGCCGGCGCGCAGGAGGCGCCCGGCGACGGCGGGAGCGCGGCGGCTGACCGGCCGCTGGGGGCGGCCGTGACGGGTGGTGGGTGGGTGTGGCGGTTTGTTGGGTCGGTGGCGGGTGCCCGAGGCGGGAGGGGAAGTGCGGCTGTCACGGCTGACGGAGCTCGGACGTGTTCCCGTTTCCAGCGTCGAGTTGCTGTTCGGTGCTGTTTGATCCTGTGGACCGCTGCATGTCGTCTGGGAGATGCCTCACCGCTTACTCCGATCACGTTCTGTCGATGTTGACGCTGACTGGCGGAGACCCGTTGCTGATGGCGAGCTGACGCCGATCACAGGCGCCACAGGCGTCTCAGTTGCCGGTCGTCGCTCACCTCTGACCCGCCTACGCTCGCCCTCTGACGGGCCGTCCGCGCCGTGCCGGCAGGCGCAGCTGCGGCGCCGGATCCACGAGATCGACACGGACCCGCACCTGGACCCGATGGAGAAAGCTGCGCCGCAAGAACAGCCTGTTCGCCGCCATGGGCGCGTCGCTGTCGTCGAGCGTGCCGGCCGGCGGCGGAGCGCGGCTGTTCGGCGCTCCCGAGGGCCTGGACGCGGGGCTCGGTGAGCGGCGCACGTGCCTGTCCGGGCCAGGGGGCGCCGCGGCCGGTCGCACGCCGGCCGTGGCGCGCTGTCGGCTCGGACTGGCTCATCCGTACCGCCGGGGAGGTGGCGCTGACGCTCGCTCCGCGCCGATGCCTGTTGCTGATGTGGCTCGTGGAGGCGGTGGGCGCTGCCCGCTCCAGCCGCAGGCGGCCTGTGTCTGCTGTGTGGTGGCATCCGTCGCCCTCACTGCCAACCATTCAACCTCACTGCCAACCATGGCATCCATTGCTGCACTGCCAGCCGTGTATGGTCTGCTACCCCCGCTGCCGACCTGCCACCCCGCCCCGTACTCTGGCTGGGCGTCTGTGGTCCTGTATTGTTGCATCAGTGCAGTGCAGTTATTGTTGCAGTTATACAGTTACATCATTAGGTACAGTTACACCCGGTTGCATCATTACAGTGCCACCATTGCTGCCACTATCGTTCTTAGAACGCCTACCGACCCGCGGTCTGTCCCTCATCTGCCGTCGCCGCCGGCTGCCTTGCTCCGGTGACAATGCGTGTGGTGTCCGCCGTCTGTGGGGCGAAATCGCCCCATCGCCCCCGACCCCGACCACGTGATTTACCACCGCCAACCGGCCTCGTCTTACCCGCCGTCACGGCGTCCTGCCGCTGCCTGGTGTCAGTCCCCCGTCAGGGACTCGGGCCGTGCTCTGGGGCGTCCGCCGTCGGCCTGTGGCGGCCGCTGGGCGCTGACCCGCCGTTCGTCCGTCCGGCCGCAGGCCAGCTGTCGCTGGACCCGGCCGGGGACGCCGACGACGGCGTGATGGCGCAGATCGACCGCGAGCTGGAGCGCGAGGAGCGCGACGCGCAGCTGGCGCTCGGCGCCGCCCTCTCGGCGCCGGTCAACATCCCCGGCTCGGGCCTGAGCGAGCGGCTGGCCGGCCTCTCGCCTTCGGCCGGCTCGCCGCTGCTCTCCGGCCTGGCGCTGATCGGACAGCGCGCCGCCGGCAGCGGAGACCAGGTGAGCGGGGCCGGAGGGAGGGGGGGGGGCCATCGCGCCGCCGGCAGCGGAGACCAGGTGAGCGGGGCCGGAGGGAGGGGGGCCATCGCGCCGCCGGCAGCGGAGACCAGGTGAGCGGGGCCGGAGGGGGGGGGCCATCGCGCCGCCGGCAGCGGAGACCAGGTGAGCGGGGCCGGAGGGAGGGGGGGGGCCATCGCGCCGCCGGCAGTGGAGACCAGGTGAGCGGGGCCGGAGGGAGGGGGGGGGCCATCGCGCCGCCGGCAGTGGAGACCAGGTGAGCGGGGCCGGAGGGGGGGGGCCATCGCGCCGCCGGCAGTGGAGACCAGGTGAGCGGGGCCGGAGGGAGGGGGGGCCATCGCGCCGCCGGCAGTGGAGACCAGGGCGGGGGGAGGGGGCCATCGCGCCGCCGGCAGTGGGACCAGGTGAGCGGGGCCGGAGGGAGGGGGGCCCTCGCGCCGCCGGCAGTGGCGACCAGGTGAGCGGGGCCGGAGGGGGGGCCATCGCGCCGCCGGCAGTGGAGACCAGGTGAGCGGGGCCGGAGGGAGGGGGGGGCCATCGCGCCGCCGGCAGCGGCGACCAGGTGAGCGGGGCCGGAGGGAGGGGGCCCCAGGTGAGCGGGGCCGGAGGGAGGGGGGCCACGGCCGCCGGGGGAGGGGGCCATCGCGCCGCCGGCAGTGGCGACCAGGTGAGCGGGGCCGGAGGGGGAGGGGCCATCGCGCCGCCGGCAGTGGAGACCAGGTGAGCGGGGCCGGAGGGGGGGGGGCCATCGCGCCGCCGGCAGTGGCGACCAGGTGAGCGGGGCCGGAGGGAGAGGGGCCATCGCGCCGCCGGCAGTGGCGACTAGGTTAGCTGATATGTCGCATACGTGCAGTTTTGAATCGCATGGAGTTTTGTGAGAATAGGTGATATGTCATTCGTGGAGAGTCGTGCAGATTCCGTGCAGTCACGTAATGTTATGTGCGAGGCTGGATGCGTGTTGTGGGTCGTCGACCGTGGTTGTGTGGTGCAGGCGGAGGGTGTCGAGCTGCGGCAGGGATCAGGTGACGATGGTAGTAGACTGTCGGTCCGTGCGAAGGAAGACGTTCTCCCTAGGTGCGGTTTGTGCCGGCGACGAGGATCGCTGTGCGCGAACAGACCGCGGTGCGCCGTTCCTGCCGTTCGGCCGGTGACCAGCTGAGTGCGCGGTGGTGGCCCGGTCGCTCGGTCCGCGACGCTGACTGCTGCCCCGGCCCGCCTGCCGCAGGCTCTGCTGGGCCGGAGCAACTCGCTGTACGGCGGCTCCAGCAGCCTGTTCGACTACAGCGGCAGCCCGACCAAGTCCAGCCTGGGTGCCATCGGCGGCCCGCTCGTCTCCCAGAGCCCGCTGGTCGGCAACAACTTCGGCGCCCTCGAGGTCAGTGGCCGCTGTTCGCTGCGGCTCCGAGTTCTGCGGCCGGCGGTGTTGCCGCTGACGGCGCTGTGGACGCGTCTGACTCAGGGCGACGGAGGACGGGCCTAGAGGCCACTCTTAGAGAGGCCTCTAGCCAGGCCTCGTTTAACCAGGCCACTTTAAAAGAGTGGCCTGGCTCTGGAATTGTTGCAGAGCTCGCGCAGGGAGGTGCGAGCCATGCATGCGCTCGCCGTGATGCTCCAGCTGGCTGTAGCTTTTTGTATGGAGGTATGCGATTACGGACGGTATGCGTATGTTTTCGAAATGATTTCCTGCAGTTTCGCAATGCAAATGGTCAGAGCTGGAATGCCCGGATCCTTGTATAGGTTCAAGGGATTTTGAGCCTTAGACCTGCAACGGCAACGGGAGGAATGGCCAGAA
Organism: Capitulum mitella; assembly: GCA_030062745.1. Lineage (NCBI taxonomy): Eukaryota > Metazoa > Arthropoda > Thecostraca > Pollicipedomorpha > Pollicipedidae > Capitulum > Capitulum mitella. The sequence goes on along the minus strand of CP099851.1, from coordinate 19,588,949 downwards.
ATGTCGGCCACGCCCCGTAATCGTGTTCGGAAATCTCCAGTCGCGACCCGGCGTGACCGCCTGTCTCCCCCGACCCGCCGGCAGGTGCAGCGGCTGCGGGAGGAGCTGACGCAGAACCGGCTGAAGCTGGTCCAGTGGGAGGAGAGCCTGCTGCAGGCGCGCACCGCCTGCGAGGCCTGGCAGCGCGAAGCCGAGGAGAACAAGCTGCGTGCCAAGCGGGCCGAGCAGGCGCGCGACGAGACGCAGCGTCGCCTGGCCGGCCTGCAGCGGGACATTGACGCCATCAGGTGGGCGGCCGGTACCGCAACATGGCCACATTCGTTCAGTGAGCTTTCCTGGCTCATGTAGGCCCACACAGCTCCATTAAAAAGCAAGATTGGAAAACAGAGTTTGTGTATCTGGGCGTTTCTGGCCCAGAAATGGCGTCACTTCCTCGAGAATATGTCCTGGCGAGGCGGCCATGCCAGGACGTGGAAACCACGTTAGGTCGTCTGCTGTACCGGCCAGCTGCTGCTGGCGGAGGTCGAGCCGTGGGCGGTCGGTGACAGTTTGCAGACCTGGTGCCGCCCTTCGGACTGATGACCAAGGTCGCAACGTGGTCGCTGACCTGAGCTGACCTGACGTGACCTGACCGCAGGTCGGAGCTACACGTGGTGCGTCCGACGGCGGACCTGGACGCGCTGCCGGTCAACACGCTCAGCACCCTGCAGTCGCAGCTGGCCGCGGACCTGGAGCGTGTGGACAAGGTCAGGGCGCCCGGCGTCCCACCGAGCCAACCGCCAGGCCACTCTGGCTTTCGCTGAATGCTCCGCGCCTTCGTTTACGGCCGTCGTTCGGTGCCGTCCCGGCTCGTGCTCTGTTGCGTTGCTCGGTGTCCTCGTCCGTTCAGATCCCGCCGTTGGCATTGCTTCAGATGCAGCATTTCGAGCTGCGTACATTTGTGCGCGTTTGCTTTATGAGTCCGTACAAACTCCTGAAGGCCTTTCTTCTCAGTACTTCGGTCCGGAATTTCGGAGCAGTTTGTGGCGTGGGCACGCCAGAAAGTATTGTTTCATTCGGAGTATGGAAACACGGATCTGGACACACCACACTGGAAAGGTTTCAAGAGTCACGGCCGGTATTTTGGTGCCCAACCTCCCAGAAGCCGGTGCGGTTGTCGGTCGTCGTTGGTTGGTTGGTCGACCGCGGCCCCACCCTGCGCGCGAATGACCTCAGCCGTTTGTCCTATTCGCAGGCAATCATGACGCAGATGAGGCACGCCCAGGCCACGACCAACCAGCGCTGGCTACAGTAGCGGCTCCATCAGCTAGACGCCTTTTTCAATTGCGGCTGCCGGCCTGGCCGAGCGGCCGCCGTCGGTATCCCCGCAGGCCGCCCGTGTCGTTCAGTTGGCCGGCCTCTGTCTCTCGCCCAGCCTGTCTGGTTCAGTTAACCTCGTGTCGGTCCGTGGCGTTCTGGCGCGCGCCAGGTCGCCGCCGACTCCCCCGTTCCTCTCTCCCCTGTCCCTCGCTCCCGTTCCCCGGAGGGAGACTCTCCACCGCGAGTAGGGCATATCCGGTCGTCCCCGCCGTCTGGCGCGACCGACGCGCGGGGGCAGTGTTGCGCACCGCGGGCTTCTGCGCCGCCGCCGCCGCCGCCGCTCTCTCCGTAACCGTAGGACCGTGTACTGTCGTTAGACGCGTACTGCCATAGTGCGGCGAACCGCGGGCCCGTCTCGCCTACGCCCGCCCGTAGAGCTTTCGCGGCGCCAGCGTGGCGCTGTGCGCCGCGCGGTTTTTAGGAGCGTTTTTTTCGGACCGTCGACGAGGACCAGATTGGCTCGGAAAAGTTAGTGTGAGCTTTACAATGGGTGTGTGCCGCGCCCCGCCGCCGCTCGAGCGGCAGATCTGGCCCGTGTACCCGGTTTGCGGCGCTGTTTTGCACCCAATCTTCGCCGCGAACGCATGTAATCGGGGCCACCGCGGGCCGCCTCGTTACCAATCCCTAACCCCCTGGGGATGCCAGACCGCCAGGAATCTGTGACCCGTGTCTCGATTCTTTGTATGTGTATAGTTTTCTCTTTTTTTGTAGCTGGGCCTGTCGATTGGCGCGGTCGGCTTGACGCCAGCTGGCCTGCTCAGTTGGCGATCGGCCTTGCGGCTGGCTCAGCGCGCGGTCTGTCCGCTCCGATGAGTGCCGAGCGGCCGGGTTTCTGTGACTAGTGCTCGACTGAGTTGCTCTAACGCGTCCTGGCCGGGGTTATCCACGCACACGTTTTGTACGCAGCTTTGGGCGGGGCGCGCGGTCGTCCCGTTCCGGGTGGGCGCGTCTCGCCGCGTCGGGGCGCGCCGCACCTCAGAAAGCGGGCGCCTGGATTGGCCGGTCAACACTGCGGCGGTCGTCCGCCCGCGGTCACAAACGAAATACATTTTTATCACGTGGTATTGTCTACGTGCCGTGTGTATTCGCGCGACCGCGTCTGCGGCATACCTTTAGTCGGGCGGCCGCACGGGTGCGGCGGTTTCGTGTTCGTTTTGCGGAGGCGCGCGCACTGGCCGCCGTGCCGGACCCGGACTTTCTTGCGGAGTCTGCGCCTGTCGTCGAGGCGGCGCACGCCGTGTTGGCCAGTTCGCTGGCGGTCGGCTGCCATGCGCCCGGCCGGTGTCGCGTGGGCAGAGCAGGCACGGCCCAGGCCGATTCGGTCCTTGTTTCCGAATCATCATCCAGGACACGTTGCCGTTGCCATTGTTCACGTGGCGCGCCGTGTCGCAGAGTGGCTCGAGTCATGCGGCCGCCGGCCGGGTCGTCCACTGAGCCTGCGGCGCCGCTCTGGGCGGCCGGCTAGGGCCGGCCGCGGAACACCCCCGCCCTGCCGAGCACGGGACCGGCCCAGTCCTGCCGCGGCGGCCGCGTGGGCGCCGCCGGCACGGGCCGGTGCCGCTGACGATCGCCGGGCTTCCAGAGCCGGTCGGAGGGCGCCGCCGAGGCGGGCGCGCCCCAGCCGGACCGTCGGCGCAGCAGCGCCGCCGCCACGCAGCCGGCCAGCAGCAGCAGGAAGAGCGCCGTGCGCAGGCTGGCCCGCCAGCGCAGCAGCGAGCGCCAGGCGAGCTGGCGCCGCTCGCGCGCCGCGCCCGGCTGCCGCAGGAAGGCAGCCGGCGCCGGCCGGCCGGGGCCCGACGCCGGCCCGCCCAGCCGAACCGGCTCCCGGGAGACGGCCGAGCCGCCGCCGCGCGCTGAAACGCACCGGCAACCGGTCACCGGGCGTCCGCACACGCTTCCGGATTATGCGGAGGTGTTACTGCAGTGACTTCCATACGGTTTATTACTTGGTACACGTTAGTCTATGTTTAAAGACTCGCCTGAGATCTGAAATATCCGTCAAAACCTCTAGAGTCGTAAAGCCAAATGACAAGCCGTATAAACGCTGCAGTTCTGGCTCGTGGAAGCCACTTTCCAAATGACAGAGAAAACATTGAGATACAGTATTCCTACTTCATTCGTCAAAGTCACGCTGACGATTTATAGTGAAGAAATGTAGACAAAATGCGACACAGATAATGGCCTCCAGCACCGAGAACCATTGGACATTACCTTTGTCATAAATGAAATCACTTCCAGTCGCCTTAAACCTCTCTTTGTTTCCGACGTCCATGCTCGTTCGTTGTAAAAAGGGCTGAATAATGATTGAGCGCAGGAAATTACAGTTTTGTTTTCTCAGTGTCAGATTTGGCCGTTCGTCGTAAGATTACTGCACGGCACGACCCTATAAGGGCTTTCGGAGAACGTTTGCTGAAAAACAAATCCAACAGTTGATGTCCAAATGTCCGCAAGAACCCCGGTTACGCTGATCCTGGCTGCTTCTGTTGTGTAGTATTTCACAAACGATGGATCAGGCGAAAGGGGAGCGGGTAGCAGTTAAAACGGCTACAGTGGCGGATATTGGTCATTCGGACTGGACGGTACGTACTGTTTCTCGTAGCATCTGGAACGCTTTTTTTCTGCAAGATGCGGATAGGAGCGCGGCCGGCCAGGAACTGCTTGTTCGTCCCGTTTTTGCCAACGTTCTTGCGAAGAACGACATTTCTGTGTAGAAAACGCGTCCCAAAGAGACAGGTGTCGACGGAGGCCTCGCGCGACATTTTTATTGAGTGCGCCAGGTACTGAGAACAAGACCGTAATCTTTGGTAGTACAACGCTACCACATCATGCGGTTCATCGACGAGCAGCGTATGCCAGCTGTATGCGTATTATAAATAATTAAAGCATAATCCCGGCGCAAACGTCTCTTAAACTCCACACAACATGAACAGAAGTCAACCCTTCCCGCCAGCTGAAAGCCATTGCACAGTAGTCAAACCCACGATCGTTAATCACACAGACAAGCGAACTTGGCGCTAACGACCACAAACACGCCCCAATAATCTCAGCCGCGCAAAACAATTCTCCACGTGTGTAGAAAATTTATCAAAAAATACTGTCATTCTCGGTGCCGCAAGACGTTGCACGACGCAAATGGAAACACCCCTTCCCTTCACCAGCGCAAACCACCACCAATGGCCGCCTACAGCTCGTCGTGGCCACCATATCCGCTATCGTAGTACTCTGGATGGTCCACGTCGTCTTCGTAGTCCTGCAGCTCGTCGTCTTCGTCGTAGTCCTGCGAACAGGAAACCAACGTCCGGTGTGAATGAAATCGGCTAACTTTTGTCGTGACCATGGCGTAGTCAGAAAATTCGAGAAAGAATGCGCCACACTGGGCGACAGTGCCAAAATGGGAGCCTGATCAGACCCCTGATACCAACGTCCCAGCGGCCGTTGTTCGACACCAAAAGACATTCTAACCCGTAGCCTAACCGGCTCTTCCTTGCGCTTATCCCGGAAGCGTATCAAATGAATGTAGCGTAACAACTAGGTGAATAACATTTTTAACTGCATTTCTTTTTTAACTTTCTGGGGACGTCGGAATCGCGTGCTGGGCCGGCCAACAACGGATACGGTAACCCACAACCACAACTCAACACAATGCACACCTGGACCCGAGGAACTGTTCGCCCCCCCCCCCCCCGGCCGGCAGCGCTGGCTGCGGCGAGGCCCGGCCACCTCACCTCGTAGTCCTCGTCCGGCGGAGCGCGCCCGTACTCTCCGCCCGTCTCGATAAACTTGGCCATGCCGTTCGCCGTCCGCTCGCCGTTGTACTCCACCACCTGTGACAGAGGCAGAACTGAAGAGCAGCGTCTGCATCGTGGTCTGTGGCCGCGTGCGACGCTTATGCGGTGACAATGACTGACTAATGTACGCCAGTAGCATGAGGAGTTTCTGTTTTGAAGAGAAGAAATATTTGTGTCCACCTTCACTATTTTGAAAACAGGCAGCCATTACTTTAGTTGGCCATTCATGAGGCAGTGTCTGGTCCAAAGCAATAATAATAAAAAAATTGCTGGTTGAGGGGATTATCCGCGAAAACAGTAACGTCAGTACTGAAATGTCACCAGGGCGAAAATAGCCGGAAACGATCCAAACTCGACCAACGGCAAAATACAAATACTCGATCGTTAGTCGACAAAGTACCTGTGTCGACAACCCTGGAAAATAATAGCTCGTGTTTTTGTTCTTTAATTCCTAGTGTCTCTCAATTTGCTTGACGTTCGATGTTTTCTGGCACTACAAATTTATGTTGCCTTTCTTAAAATACGTAAGGTTTCTTTTTGTGTCTCTGTTCAATTCATGGGCATGGCTTCACCACCAAACTTTACGCATAAATATACGGTTCGTTTAACAGCGCTTAGTCCTGTCAAGCTGGTGACATTACGCTTGGCTGAACGCGACCTGACCACGAATCGATTCTGCCATTTCCCAGGTCCTTCGCATGCATCATACACAAGACAAAACGACCCCCATCAGCATGGAAAAACCGCAGGTCAGTCGCCGGAATACACCTTACCTCGTTCGTCTTCTTCTTCCACATCTTGATGGTGGGGAAGCTCCGCGGCCTGACTTTCTTCAGCTCGTTCAACGTGGCGTCTATCTTGGCAATTACCACCGTCTTCGAGTCCTTGTATTTTTCACCTAACTGTTGGAAGATTCAGGTCTGAGAGTTTCCTACGGTACTTGCAAAATTCCGCAAACTCCGTGAACCTGAACATAGAAAGTGATTAGCGGCGAAGAGCCCAACATTTTCCGAGTGGCGACACGACGAACTATAAAAACAAACATAAAAGAAGAAACAAGCACGTCCTCAGCAGCACTGCGGAGGTTTGGCATCGCAGAAATACACATCTTAAGACCGGTTCAGCAAGAACTCTACCCCCGTAAAAAAGGCCCTGAAAGACATGCCCCGTCCTTACAATTCTTTTCAATATAATTATTACTATCTTATTCAGTACCATACAACACAATTCTTACAGTTCTCGAGATTTTCGGTTTCTAAATATCTCCCACAGAGCCGTCGAACTGGGTCCCCACGATCGGCTGGCGGTTGACCGCAGTGCCTCGCACTAGCTCCCTCCCAAAACAACTCCCTAACCTAATTCAGACATGTGCCAGGATCCCGATGGAATGCAGGCTGTCTCCGTGTTGAATTCAATCCTCGCTGACCTGGGCGCCGAATGACCGTGAAGTCGGTGCGCCCCTGAACCCCAATAACGAACCAACCTCGCTGATCCGGGCGGGTCATTGCGTCATCTCGGAAAGGCCGTGTCCTTTCGGAGCAAAGCGGTCCCAGGTGGCGCAACACTTACCGTAGCCAACTTAGAATCCGACGCAAAACGACGAGAGCATGCATTCCATCGGGATCCCCGCACATGTCTGGCCTGATGCGCGGGGACTCTCCAGTCCCCAAATCGACTCCAGTGCTGCCCACTCCGGCCGCGCTCACCTGCTCCAGCGCCGGCTCCAACTTTCTGCAGTGGCCGCACCAGGGCGCGTAAAAGTCCACCAGCACGTCCTTGCTCGTGTCGAAGACCATCTCGTCAAAGTTCGTGCCGACCAGCACCTTGACGGGCCGCGCGTCCCAGTCCTCTGGCAGGTCTTCGCTCAGCAGGTACGGCTGAGGCAGACGCCGCGGCACGCACGGTCAGAGAAAAAGGAGCGCCGGCATTTGCCAACGGCAACCGATCAGACGGCTGAAACGCTGACCGAAGTGTTTCCATCCCACTGTGCTGTACATATGGGATGGAAACACCATATGCACAGCACAATGGCCATGCAGTTTTAGAGCAACGCGTTTGGACACCCAATATATACTCGGCACAGACGAGAAATTCTTCAGATTTCAACGCGGAAGTGGAGGAATACAAGAAAAATAGGAAAATTACAGTGAAAAACTACTTTCATCTAGCCGGGAAAATTCTGAACACATCACTTCCACCTAATCATCTAGCTTTAGCACCGAACGACAGTCACCGCGTTCACACGCGAGACACTCCTGCCACTGCCCACGGTATTTACCGCGCAGTCTCGCACTGATGCGACGTTGGCCGCTCGAGATTCCAAGGTATTCTCATATCTCAGCTGTTTGTTCTACAGACAACAGTTCTTGTGCACTATGGGGTCGCCTTACTACAACGCTGGCTCGGGTAGCCAAGATACCTCATGAGGGCTACACCTGTCGATGCGTGTATCCCAAACGCTCGATTACGAGGCCGAATGCGCCACACGCAGGGGCGGTTACTGCATTCGAGAACAGCTGAGGGCGCGGACGGCGCCCAACAGCCCCGGCGTCGGCTTCCGACCCGGCGCCGGGATAGGTCTGCGACCCCCGCCGCCGCCCGGACGACAACGCTACCTTCAGCTCGCCGGCGAGGAAGCTGGCGACGAACGCCCTCAGGCTGTCGGCGCTGAAGCCGTCCTCCATCGGCCGGAACTTGGCCATGTCGCTGGAGCGCACGATGCGCATGGCCGGTGCGTGCTCCGGACGCACGCCGAAAAAGTCGAACACGCGCCGGAATCCGTCGTTGTTGACGTCGACCCAGCAGAAGAGGACCTGCGGCGGTGGACGGCACGCCGAGTGCGACGGGGGAGCGCACAGAGCCATTAACGGGGTACAAGGCAGGGGCCGCCAGTCGGACGACAGAGACGGCGGCCGCAGCTTCGCGTGGTGAAAGTGATTCCGACTGAAATCTGCTCACGAGAGCAGGCTCCAAGGCATGGCCAACTGAGACCGCTTCGGCAGAACCGGCTTCTGTCTCGGCCTCGTTCGTGAGCATCAGCGTCTACAGAGGGTGTGGTCACCAAGTGACGTCCGTTACGTTTGCCGTCATCGCTGTTGATAACTGCTACAGCGCCGGAGGAACAGACAGCTGGGACGCACAGAGCTCGAGCATCGTTCACCTACAATGTCCCCCGAAACAGTTCGAGCCCTCTCACAGACAGTGCTGGAGTACACAGTTCCCCGCCTCCCACTTCGGTGTTTATCCCAGTTCCCACACCACTGAACAGCTGGACCTTCCCCACCCACAATGCCCCAATGAACAGTTTTCACCCTCGTACCAACAGTGATGATCGACGGTTACAGCTGCCTGACAGCGGTCACCGGAACAGCTCTCACCATTCCACCCACAGTGCTCCACCGAACAACTCCCACCCGCAGCGTCCATTGAACAGCTGTCTCCTTCCAGCCACAGCGCTCGGCTGAACAGCGCTCACTCTCTCCGCCAGCGCTCCCACCTTCCCGCGGTGCTCCCTGGCGACGAGGCGCGCCGCCTCCGTCTGCCGCTGGAACTCGGGCTCGTCCGGCCGCAGGAAGAGCAGCACCGCCTTCTTGGCCGCCGTCGCGCCGAACACGGTGTCGGCGTTGTCGGCGCCGAACTCGAGCAGCAGCGGCGCCGCCAGCGGGGCGGCCCACTCCTTCAGTTCGGACACCTCCAGTGGCGCGCGCAGCTCGTGACGCCGCTCGTCGTACTGCGGCGCCGCGTGACGGGTCACGTGACGTGGCGTGTGGCCGGGGACATCACCAGTGGGGGAAGCACAGGGCGCGCGGGATCCACCACCACTGCGGCATTCTGAGTGGAAGGGACTCGTACATGATTTTTTTTTCAAATACAAATGAAAACTGGATGTCACCCCGTGCCCGACTTGAATCCCGGTCATGGGCCACGCAGGAAGAACGGACCGGTCGGAGAACAGCGAGTCTGAACGGCTGTCCACGTCGAATGGCAGAATTCTCATCAATAAGACGTACGGTGTTTATGGCTCAGTGCGTCAGCAGCATCCTCTGGGTCAAAGTCGTACTTAAAGCGCAAAATAACAAAGAAAAAAATACATCACACAAATGGCTTCATATGTCAAATCGTGAACATGGCAACGTGCAGGGCACACAAAGTGCGCAACAAAAAGATCAGACGCCGACTTTCACATTGATAATGCGTCTAAACTAATTGCTCGGCTATATGTGCGTTTACTCATGGTTTTAGGGTGCATCAACATCATTTGGCTCACTTCACAAGTCAGGTCACGCCAGCAAAACTCGAGACCGCCACGTGACATACAACACCAGATAAAGGCACCCGAGCCCCGGGACGCCCCGCCAGCGGCGCCGCTCACCTTCTTGAACATGACGACCGTGCCGTCCTGGACGCCGTACTTGTCCAGCACGGCCTGCGCCGAGGCCACGGCCAGCGGCATCTCCTCCTCCTCGGCGGCCCAGGCGCGGAACGTCTGCGCTGCCGGCTCGGCCCGGTTCCGAAAGAAGCCGACCACGGCCAGCTCGCGGCCGTCGACGAAAGCGGCCGCCTCGTCGGTGGTGTTAAGTACAGTAAGCGGCCTGCTGGCGTGGCGGCGTACCCAGGCGGCGATGGGGGCGGCCGCGCGCTCGCCCGTGTAGCTCAGCTCGCGGCCGGCCACCCAAAGCCGCAGCTCCGGGTAGCCGCGCACGCCCAGCCGCTCGGCCAGCCGCTTGTGCCGCATCGAGTCGACCTTGGCCAGCCGCGCCGGACTGCCCTCCGCGCGCAGCGTCTGCGCCGCGCGCGCGTACTCGGGAGCCAGCTTCTTGCAGTGACCGCACCAGGGTGCGTCTGGAACAGGAGAGGAGAGGTGGAAAGGAGCCATGACAAACATGGCCAGTGGCATCCAAAATTTGAAGAGCATTTCTTGCTCACTAATGCCTATAATAAAGGTAGTGCCTCAAGTTCACATGGGCTGTTTCAGTGGACATGTGACCAGGGTTATCCAGGAACTTTGCATCTATGATTTCATTTCACTGTTTAATTATTGCAAAAATGAAAAAATGTTTCTCCTCAACATCAATACACAACACTGCATGAAACTTTGTTCCTTATCAGAATTCAAAACTACAATGATCACTTTCACATTACCAATCCACTGAATATTGGGTACAAAAATAAGAGCAAAGTTGTCATGTCAGAGCACACAGATGCTAATAAGATGTTAAGTAAGTTATCAGGAGACATAATTTCCACTGAGGCCAAATGCCTTGTGGGGACATATGCAAAATGTCACCAAACCAAAAATAGAAATCTAAAAGCAATATCTTGATAATGTTCCAGTAATGCAATTCCTAAAACTGTTCTAGCATTCTCAAAATTGACTGAGTACACAATGGGTGCCTAGTCATTTGACATATGAAATGCCAAAAAGTTGTATGTTTAATGAAGGGCCCATATAACAAATGGAATGAAAATCCAGTGGTTTGGAGTCCTCAAGAAAATGTTTATGCAGTTACCTGAAATCCCTTCAGAAAGCCACATCCCTGCAATGTTTTTCTGCCTTTTAATTGACAAATAAAAGCCAACTTTACCTGTCCTAACCATTAGCCTATAATTTCAAATGGGTTTCAGTCAGGGTGGCTAAATTCAGCCAGCTGGGTGTCAAGAATGTAAATATTAATTCATGCCACTGGACTGCTCTGCTGTTTGGCTTTCTGGCAGCTGTATTGCTCCTCCCCTTATCTGAGACTGACCAATGAGCAATGAGCAAAGGATGTTGCCAGGCTGTTTCTAACTGTCACAGGCAATACAAGTCGGACAGGCAGGTCTGGATGTGCGAAGGGTGCAAAGGTCAATGGAGAGGCTGCCAATAACCAGCAGTGGCAATTCAGAACCATGGCAGGAAGAAGTCTGACAGCATGAGTTTCAGTCTACATCCTTGACACCAAACTGACTGAATTTAGCCACACTGGTTTCAGTTCATGTATTAGGCATTACCATCAAAATAGGTACTAGGCCAAACTGTTTGGTAAACCTCTGGCCTTGCTACCCAAGATGATCATACCCAAGCAATTCCACAACAAATCATGCTATCACTGGCTGGCCTCAGCTGATGCAAAATCCCAGCTCTGTGTACCCAACATACAGTCAACTGTCACACAAACTTATGTTAATACGGATACACATGACCACAAAGATTACCCACACAAAACCTGTCAACCTGCAAACCTAAAAGAACAATACTTACAGAATTCCACCAGGAGAATTTCACTCTCTTCAACCACTTTATCAAAATTTTCATCGTTCAACACGAGCACTCCATCTTCTTCATCTACGTCGGTCATTGCAAGAATGAATGAGGCATACATTGAAAACAAGCATATGTTGACGATCAAGCTCCACATTTTGTTTTTTCCCTCAGAATCTCAGGTTCGACTAGAAAGACCTTCTTGAGCATAGAATATTATACACAAATTAACATAGCGCGTGTCACTCGGACTTCGCCAGCCGATCTCAGCTACAGACACCGCAGACCATTATCAGCTTTCGTCCGTAATCATCGACTCGGAAAGCCACATCAATTTCCTTTTTGGGTATGTCACAACTGCGCCATGTTGGCTCTGTCACCAAGGTCAATAGCTTATCTATGTACTTTGATGTAAACGGCGTTGTGCAATGAAAAGACTTTTGTATTATTTCAAGCATTTATCGCGACAAGATTTTCTTAATATCACTTATTGTTCGATTTCAAGTTTTTGAACTAAATAAATCAGTTTTTGAACTTTCACTACCCCAGTTATAACTCACCTTGCTTTAGCGTGACCTTCGAAAGCCAGGAGCCTGTACAACACCTCGTCGACGCCTGACGAGACCCATGATTTGATTCAAAACCAGTCGTCTGCCATCTACGACACTAATGGTCAATCTTGACTGACGGATCAAAAAAGAAGCCAGAAAACAAACAAACTCATGAATAGGAGTCTGACTGATGAGGTGCGCGGAGCTTATCGAGCTCAAGCTGAGACTCGCTGTTGCCGGAAGTAGGGGAGACCGGGGTCAAATGTTACATTTTTTACCTTTCCGATCCTGGAACAAAAATATTTCGGGCTGGCGAACATTTTCTCGGGTTTTTACAAACGCTGATATTTTGCCTTTGTAGCGGGTATGAAAAGACCCCGAAATAACGACTTTAAGGTATCGAAATTACTGTTTCAAAAAGTCACTTCAGCTGTTACAATTAACCCCAGGTACGGGGTAAATTGTAACAACACCTAGGGTCAAATGTAACATGTTAGCGAATGATGTAGTGATGTAGTGAAAGCCACTTTTGTCGAAAACAGCCTTTATTGAACAACATTGTCTCTTACATCTTGAGCCTTTCCTGGAATAAAATCACAGCTCCAATACAAAAAATACGATTTCGCAACGGCGTAAAGCTCAAGTACTCTAGCAGCTCTTCCTGAATTAGATAACAGCTCTACCTTTCTCAGGCCAAGAACCAACACGTCATCAAAAGCAGAAGACGTCTTCTTCATCATCACTGCTGCTTTCTCTGCGTGCTGTCTTCCGAGCCCTCTTCCCACCAGCCTTCGTCTTCTTCTCTTCATGCTTGTCCTTGTCAAGACTGAGCTTCTTCGAAGCTTGTTTGCAATCCTTTCGGCTCTCTTTTAGTTCTATCGCTCTCTTTTCTAGAGTGTCAGTCAGCATTGCGGCCTTTCGCTTTCGACCCGCACGGCTGTTTTTCCTTGGACCTGCCTTGGGTAGCGGCCGAATCGCTTCAGGGGTGAGCTGCTTCGAGGCGATCCCCGATAGACGAGACTGTTCGATCCCCGATGGATCAGGCTTGTCGATCCCCAAGGTATCAGCCTCTGCAGAAATGATGCATGATATATATCATCCATGATGCATGGATATAATAATGTATTTTCAATGTAACATTCAGAGAAAGACAAATTAAACTATATACAATTGTCCAATACTTCCCCCGGAAATACCCAAATGAAGTCAAACTAGAATTATTTAATCAGTAAAACAATTAGTAAATAAAATAACAAAATATCTTAATAAATCCGCTGTGAAGGTGAAACATCTACGGTAAGACCACGGTGACTAACCACCAAGAATGCAACCACGTATTAAAATTAAAATTGACAGAACAGTACCTAACAGATAAATCAGGGACTAGTGACAATAATACCGTAAGTATGATTTTTGAATGATATTGATTTTGAATTTGGGAACAAAATTGCATGTTGATTAATTGGACGGGGCATGTTTCCATAGCCTAGCCCCCAGTGGTTACATTTATGCCAAGTGCATGGATATTTTACATAAATGTAGGTTTAATGGTCTGACCGCAGGGATCAGTTGTAACACTGTTACATTTGATCCCAGCAAAAATGTTACAATTGCCCCCGTCACACCACGCCATCTTTGGGACAAAAATGACGCAAAACAAGGCGGCGTGGGCGGCAACTGATGCCCTCATTTTTTGACCAGATACCCCCACCCACCCCACACAAACTCTTAAACCCGTGTCTAGTAATATGCGTGGATGAGCTGATCATATTAGAAAGTAAACAAAGTTACAATACGCTCTAAAAAACACAACTGTGAACAGCACAATCGACTCACCCGCCGCACCCGCCTGAAACCCCGTGAGGAAAAGGAACAGCTTACTGCGCATGTCCAGTAGTGCCTCCAGCGTCATCCATCTGTAAGTTTCGAAGTAAACGCTTCTGTTACAATTGCCCCGTGTTACATTTGACCCCGGTCTCCCCTAAGCATTTTCACCTACGCCCCGGAGGAGTACGGGGTTCCCAACCTCTCTGCCCAATTCGCTCCTATAATTTTTTTTTTATTAATCCCATAGGATAAGAACGGAGGGGAGGGGGCCATATCCCCACTTTTAGGGAAATTTATCATTAGACCTACGAGGAAAAACACCTCTCCCCCCTGCACACGCTTTCCGGGATGTTCCTACGCTTCCGATTAACCCTCGCTGGACGGGAGGGATTTTTACTTGCACCGATGACGGTCAGGGGGGATGGGGTGCTACGCATCCTCCTCGCCATTTGGCCCCTAATTGAGCTAGCGCCTCGGGACGAAAGGCAATCGATAGCCGTGTGCCCAAAGAATTCAACGATACCCGGTTCAACCCCAACCGGTCAACCAGGCACCTCCTGGGACAAGTCAGACTTTATGTTTGGGAACTACAAATCGATTTTGTGATCTATGATGCTGATATAAATCGATTTTGAGAAACGTCACATTTTAGGACAAACGGGTCTCAGGTAATCTCCTTTATCATACTGAATACCAAAAATTAATACAGAAACGTTCTACGGTCAAACAAGATCATCTTAAGTCATTAATCTCGAGTTTGACCTTGAAAAAGTCATTGATCTATTTAAGGTAACCTTTTCGCATGTGGACTGCCATTCCGAATTGATTTGTTATCTGTCGTTTATTAATTGCCGTTTCCCTAAAACAGTAAAAACCCGACATTTGGCGCAAAAAATCGCTCTACAGGCATTCGGTAGCAACGCCATAGCTTGGTAACCTGCGATGAGCTGGGTCACCTTTTTTCACAGTATGCGCAATGAATGTATCGTTAGCTATGCAAAATGCGGCGCTGTCTTGCGTCGTTTTGCTGTAGTCCAGGAAACACTGGTGGGAGGGGGGGATCAGCCTCCCTCGTCCGGTGAAGGTTAAGTTTCAGGAGTGAATATCCATTGCGCCCAACAAGCTTCCCAAAGTGTGCACGGCGAACGGCAAGAGGTTAGTGGGGAAGGTGACGTCTGGAGAAAGGGGCTTTTGTCCTGTGGCGGCGACGGCCGTGACAGGAAATCCATCGTAGAGAGAGGAATGGCTTTGACCGAGCGCTCGGTGCTCTATGACCCTCTCTCTCTCTCTCTCTGTCTCTCGGTACCGAGGACAGTTGCGGCATTGAGGGCGCCTTTTCCCTTTCCCACCGCTCCAGCCGTGTGTTTTGGACGCGGCCTTTTTTGCGTGTGACTGAAAACGCACCGCAACGATGTCTGTCAAGACAGCCCACGCTCAGCCCACGGTCAGCCCAAACTCGAGACCCCTTTAAAATCGCCCAAAACGCGTCAGGAGATAGACGGTGACTAGCTGAGCTCATTGGCACCATCAGACGTCCATCGCATCTGTTACTTTGCACTCCAGAGCACAAAACACAAAACAACACAAAAATGCCGCGGAGACAAATGTACATCAAAACCCCAACAAATAGCTACTCAAAATGTTCGTCTCGGACCGCTAAGTCTAAAAATGCAGCACACAACACATTTCAATCAAAACATTTTGAGTTATTGCGAAAAATAACCGTTTTTTTACCCTATGCTTTATTTCCCATTGGATTTAACATGGGACCCCATGGAACTGATTTTGGCGGACCCCTTCGATTTCGCCAATTTCTTCTGTACTGGTACCCAGAACCGCAATACACATGAGACCATCATCAGAACTCCATCGCATTGAAATCCACATGGTGAAATCGGGCTCCAAAAAGTAAACGCCAAAAACATATTTTTCAATGTTATTCCAAACCGACACAAACAAGTACTCACACTGTTCGTCTTGTGCCGCTGAGTCGAAAAATAGCGCATCAGTAACATTCTGGTGGTGAGTTTTTGAGTTGTTGCGAAACAAAACCGTTTTTCTACCCTATGCTTTATTTCCCATTGGATTTAACATGGGACCCTATGGAAGTGATTTCGGCGGACCCCTTCCATTTCGCCCATTTGTTCTGTACTGGTACCCAGAACCGCAATACACATGAAACCATCACCAGAACTCCATCGCATTGATATCCAAACGGTGAAACTGGTCTCCAAAGAAAGTGGGTGAAAACCACACTTTGTAATCTGCTTCCAAACTAGCTCAAGCCATGACAGAAACCGCATCAGCAACAGACAATTTTATTCCCGTCGGCGATCAGAGACGACGAGATCGTCAGCACGGCCACCGATAAGGTGCCGACAGCGTTCAGCAGCACCATCGACTCGACGATGTGAGTCACGATGTTCTTCACATCTGGCACTCTCCCATCCTGCAGCTCCTTGACCGAGGGTGCCGACTCTTCTGCTCTTGTCATGGCCTCCACCGTTCGTCACACGACAGCAGTCTCGGCGATAAGCCGGCAAAACCCCGACGTCGACACGTCAAAATCGTCCTCCTTGAGGCCGACAGCGCGCGCCAAGGTCGCGTGACCGACCAGGAGCGTGACGTGGGGCAGCATCTGGCAGACAGTGGCTGTGTGCCGTTAGCAGAAGTACGTGCCCGACAAACTGAACGCCGGCTGTTTGCTGGTTCGGAGCAGAACCTATCCGCCTCTAAGGTCGTCTCCGGGTCATCCGTCACGAAACACCATCAGAGTATTCACAAGTGTCGCTACTGAAGAGAGCCAGCCTGAGGAGAGCCAGCCAGCGAAGGCGCACTCAGGTCAGCAGAAATTTGCACCGTCGATGCCGTTCCCTAAAGAGCGGTTCGCACCACACACAAGATTCTTAAACCGTGCCGTGGGCTGGCCAAAGTGCACTACGTATCTGGTGCCGACGCCGTCCGCGCTGAACAGCTTCTCCAGCCTCTAACGGAGCTTGTCGACGCCAACAGCGTCGATGAAGGCCACCCATCCGAGCTCCCCCAGGACCCGGTGGTACCGGCAAGTGGTGTTCTCCACCGAGCCGCCCGGACAGAACGACACCTGGCCGTTGCCGAACACCTCGAACAGCGGCTTCTGCTGCTGGTTGGTCTCAGTCTGGTCGTCGGTCCACAGGCCACATTTGCTCGGTAGTTCGATCAGCACAGGGTAGAAAAACGGTTTCGTTTCGCTATAACTCAAAAAGTTTCCGTCGAAATATTACTTATGCGCTTTTTTGGACTCAGCGGCACAAGACGAACATTTTGAGTAACTGTTTGTTCAGGTCTGGAATAACATTAAAAAATGTGTTTTTGACGTGTATTTTTTGGAGCCCGATTTCACCATGGGGATATCAATGCCATGGAGTTCTTATGATCGTCTCATGTGTGTTGCGGTTCTGGGTACCAGTACAGAAGAAATTGGCGAAATCGAAGGAGTCCGCCAAAATCAGTTCCATAGGGTCCCATGTTAAATCCGATGGGAAATAAAGCATAGGGTAAAAAAGCGATTATTTTTCGCAGTAACTCAGAATGTTATGATTGAAATGTGTTGTGTGCTGCATTTTTAGACTCAGTGGTCCGAGACGAACATTTTGAGTAGCTATTTGTTGGGGTTTTGATGTACATTTCTCTCCGCGACATTTTTGTGGTGTTTTGTGTTTTTTGCTCTGGAGTGCAAAGTAACAGATGCGATGGACGTCTGATGGTGTCAATGAGCTCAGCTAGTCAACATCTGTCTCTTGACGGGTTTTGGGCGATTTTAAAGGGGTCTCTAGTTTGGGCTGACCGTGGGCTGAGCGTGGGCTGTCTTGACAGACATACAGCGACGGTGAGTGGTCACTTTCCAACACAAGATGTCGACCCCTCAGACAGAAACAGGTCTGAATTCACACCATAATGGCGAGCGCCGCCTTTTCTATGGTACTGTAGTTCGCCTCTGTAGACGTGAGGGCACGTGAATAGAAGGCTATTGCGATGCCTTCGCTCTCCGTGCATTTGCCGACTGAGCCGCCCGCCTATCCATCCGCTTATCCTGACGTTGGCGGCATCAGACGCGACGATAGAGGGTTTCTTGTTGTCAAATTGGGGATATACTAAGAGACTGGTTTGCAAGTGCCTCTTTAATAGCCATGAGGGCTTTCTGGCACTCGGCTGTCCACTAGAGGTGGCGTTCTTTTCTGGCCGTGATATTCAGTGGTGTTGCTAAAGCAGCGAATGGCAGCACGTACTTGTGAAAATTTGGACACAAGGCTACAAATGACAGGACGCCATTTGCTGTGCGTGGCGTCGGGTAATTACTAATAGCATCTAGTTTCGTCGGATTTGTTGAGATACCTTCCGGGCAGATTTGGTGCCCAAGAAACTTTAAGCCGGAATGGGCTAACATGTGTGCTTTGGAGGATTTCAGTTTCATGCTGTTCTCGCGCAGCAAGTCCAAAACGCGTCGCCACATGCTCAGATGATGTTCAAAGATCGGTCCGTGCAAGCACAAATCAATCCTTGGCCTGCCAACAGGTCTCCAAAGACGTCCTGCCCTAGTCGCGCGAAAGTGATCGGGAATGAAGTCAACCACATCGCGAGCACTTCCCATAGCCAATAACCCCAGGGCTGGACAAAAGGTATTTTGAGCTTGTCTTCCTCCTGGAAAGCTGCTGCCAAATCTGTAATGTGGAATCATTTGGGGTGATTTTCTCCAGTTTTGCCAAAAATTCGTCAGGGCTGGGTAATGGGCTGAACTGTTTCTTGCAGATTGCGTTGAGTTTCTGGTAGGTGACACAAATGCGCAAGCTTTTATCCGGTTTCCAGAGAGGACCATTGGCGAGCTATACTCAGCGTGGCTTTTGTGATACATTTTTGGTCTAGCAAGCGTTGGATAATTGCTTGACAGCTGGTTCCAGTGCCTTTGGAACACGGTATGGTTGTGAGACAACCGGCTAATCTCAGATTATCTCAACCAGGTGCACAATTCGAGCGCACCGACCCCAGACGTTTCCTTCCATCGCAAACAGTCACGGCAATGCAACAGGAGATCCTGTACTTGGGGCGGCTGGTCTGGGAACAGGCCTGCATACTGAAACGAGCTCAGATACGGCTCCCCGCCACCGCCGGGTTTGCCCGATGTTCGGTGTGCCGTGTCCGGAGGTGGGCTGGTGCCCGTCCTGCCTGTGCCCCCTTCACACACGGCCTCGTCCCTGTCAGTGGCGGCTGTGACGTCATAAAAGGGCTGGGTGCTGACGGGTGTCAGGAATCCCGGCGGCTGGTTGTTCTTTAGCACCCATTCCTGGTCGGTGTGGTTGACGATACTCACGAACAAACAGTCCGTGTGATATTGCTGCGTGTCAAACAAGCAAGCGAGGGGCTGTGGTGTTCCTTCTTGCATCCTATGCAGATGGAACTCAAAACAGTCCCGGTTGGTCTGGCTGTGAAGACCCTCTGGTAGTTTGCTGGTCTGCACTCTTACGAATGTGACCTCTCGCGGTCCAGCACACTGGTGACGGCCCTTGGCTTTGATCGGCATGACTGCGCCACATGGCACGTGGAACTTGTAGTCGTAGAGCCTGATGCGCGTTTGCTGGTAACTGAGGATGAAGTTTGGCAACTCATGTCTGATCTCGCGCGTGGGATTGGATAGGAAATCCAGGCCCAGCATGGCTTCTTACAATGGCGGAGCTAGGGTTCCACAACGGGTCAGGCACAGTTATAGCTGGAATATTTCGCCACGGAGATGGAAATAATGTCTGACCAGCCTGAAAGATTTTTATCCGAATTTCGGTCACCTCAATATGCATCGTGGGGATTTCTTTCTTTTTGCTTGTGTTAGTTGTTTTATGACCACCATTATCAAGGCATCAGAAAAACAAAATCATACCGCAGGTTCATTTTAGGTAAAGCATGACTCAGCATTTCAGTACTAATCCAGGAACATGCATCATCAACATGCATCAACAAGAACATGCATGAACAACATTACCAACTACGCTAAACATCTGCACATATTTCTTTGGTTCGCAACGCATTTCAGGCTCAGTTCCTGATATGACCCATTTGCAGGAAAATGACCCCAGTCCCCACTTGGCAACTTACGTAGTTTATGAATGTTGCCGTACCTTGAGTATGTCCGCCGCCCTCGAATGAAAGTATCGTATTATTCATTTTCATTTTGTAGCACACATTTCAGTGCAGTCTGGGAGCATTGCCCTGTTTACTTTGGAGAGGGTTACTGATGCCTGTTTACTTTGTTTACATCAGCTGTACCTTTACTGCTACAGCTGATGTTCGTACATTTTGCTTGCGCCCGTCGCCCGAAAGTGTCAATTCCAGCATTACTGGGGCAAGCATCACTTCAAAAAAAAACGGGGATTTTAACATGGGACTCCTATGAGATACCCCTTTTACCTGTGTTTTCTACTCTATGCAGGCGTTGGACGCCAATCAGAAGCAAAAATGCAGTCTTTACGTCTGGTTTATAAAACATTTGTTATGCATAACAGGAAAGTACAGCACGACCTCAGCTCACATCTTGCCTATCTTGAACACTGCCGAGCCTTTTTGTTTTAACTTTGGTCCCTCTTACCGGAATCCTAGCTACCTTGCTGGGTATGATCATGGTATGTAAGCCTGATAACCATGATATGCTTGATCCATGGCCACAGTTAGCTTAATCACAGCTCTTACATGTTTCAATTTCCATTCCGAGGTCTGTTGACGCGCCTCTACTACTGCTGCTACTGCAGACAAAAGAATGACACTAAGCACTACGTGTCACATTTTCTCGGATGAAATCTACCTGGAACAGGCGAGTTGACACCGAACGCAAAGATTTCCACCAAGCCACGGTTCATGCGCTGACATGGCACTCAGTAATCAATTTGTCTGACGCACTAAAACCAGTATCAAATAGCGCGCTGCCAATTTGATATGGCATCCGTGTGAAACTTCCCTCATTCAAAGTTTTTCCCAATGGCCTTCGAATGAGAACTAGTGCTGTTCGTCAAAGGTATGTGCTTCATTTTTCTCAAAATAATGAACTCGATTAGCTTCCACCGATGTTATGCCCTCTTGAGAACTGTAATCTATGATTTTGGTAAGAATAATTGAACGCAAAAAAATATTGGTGAAATCCAGCATTGCAGGTGAGGCAGTGCCTCATGTTGCTCCATAGAAGGACCTCCACTGATGCTGCCACGTTTACTAAAACTGCCGCAGTGCTGCCTGAGCCTGAGCTCGTTAAATTGTGTTCAAGTTGTGGCAAAAATGCAGCCTGATTGAAAACTGACGGAGGTATTAGCTGCATAGCAACTCTGTAGCAGTTACAGGAGCATCCTATTCGCAGAAATGTGTAGCATTGGATTATATGACTACAGTTTTTGGACTGCAATTGCCATCATTTAGAAAAAGACATTTGCTTGTTTTTGAACATTCTGTATTGACATGAGCGACCTAAAAGTCGCGACCTGGACATCAGTCACCACCTCCTGAGGCGTGGGAGTCGACTGAAACCATTTAACTGAAGGCACTGTGCTACGGCGCCAGCCACGTTCGGTCGTCTAGTGCCCGAGATAAATCCCATAACAGAGATGGTAAAGGTGTCCGAAGACGTTGCGATATTAGCGTACGGGAGTCTGAAATACCATTGGTTTTGAAAGTGACTTAATATGGACCCAGAGCTGACTAGGGCCAACTTAATGAGTTGGGCCTCATTGAGGTCGAGGCACCTTAGCATCGGCAGCGCCCGGGCAATATCGAGTCGGCCACTAGACGATCACAAATTCCGCAGCCATGCGACGTTGGCGCCGTTGCCACTGATACACGTGAAACGTTGAGCTGACTGATTATTATTTTTGGTGACTGACACTTATTGATGATCCACATGTACCCTGAATGTCACTCAACATGGCTTTCCTTTACGAGTCATGAGGCTCAAATGCAACGAGTCTGTCACAGACGTAGACAGCAACACAGGCGCAGTCAGGGGACCGAGCTCCCCCTTAACCACGCATTTTTTGCGAAAACCATTGCACATCGTCTTCTCGGCAGGCAGTTTTTGGTATGATTTCAGTTCACACTGTGCTCCGGACCCCTCCCCCTCATGAGCAGATCCTGGTTGCGCCCCTAAACAACAAGTTACGTTAACTTTTATTTACGGTGAACAGAATATCACTGCTGGCGCTTACACCACGCACGTGACATATGAGAGACAAGGGAGGACTGCGCTAGTGCGTGTGGTCTTTTTGGACTGTCAGTGCTTTTTCCTGTCCTACGTCTCTTACGCGGAGTAGCTTGACCGCGACGAGCGTCCGAAGTATTCTTCCTCTCAAGCGTTGCTGTTTTCCGAGAACGCTCGTAACGCTTCGATTTGAATGGTGGCTGCAGCTGGATTTTGGCATTCCGGGGAAGCTACATCTGTTGGGTTTGTGGAAATGAAGGCTCTAGAGGAACCATGCGAGTCGTGATCACTGATGGATCGGGGTGGTCTCGGCCATGCCCTCAACCGCAATTAGGAGGGCAAGTAGGCATTGCCCCCCCCCCCCAAAAAAAAAAACATGACTGTTACTCACAGCCAGAGTTTGAAGTCGCACGACACTCCGAACCCACGACCAATGATTTCGACTCCCCCCCGTTGCTGACCTACCATCCGCACCCAACAAAGTCTTGCTTGACCCCCAAACCGAGCCGCTGGACCCGCCCTGGTCGTGTTTCATCTCTCGTACTTTACTGATCAGTGTGAGCTGCGCATCTCTGGGCAGATGGGCCACCGCATCAGATTTGGCTTGCTCAGCAAACGCTGTGAGCTTGCGTGTGATGGTGTGCGGTAGGCCGGCAGGTCTGCTCGTTGGCGGGTGGGTCAACGTCGTGACGGTTATGTCATCTGGACTGAACGCATGGTCCAGCTGTCATATTTCGACGCTTGGTTCGTGCCAGCCAGTTCTTTCACCGTTGCAGCGACAGCGGCACAGGACGTGGAGGAGCTGCCGCCAGCGTTGCAAGTTGAGGCGCCACCGGCGAGTGCGTGAAGCACGGTACAGAGAGGAGTCACGTCGTCAGCACCGGACGTGGGGGTGCCGTTGTCGGCACTTGATAGTACTGAAAAGGACTGATACATCGCGTGACAGAAATGGACAAGACTGAACCAGACCAGACTGGGCCACACTGGGCCAGACCAGCACAGACCAGACCATTGAGCAGACTGGATGGGAGACAAAGGCAACCAGGATGGGGTGTAACAGGATCAGGCAAATATGAACATACCAGAATAGATCAGACCGGACCAAACCAGTCCGGTCTATCCTCTCTTGTCTTTATTAGCGTGTGATCAGTGGGGTTTAAATTGGTTTGGACAGACATCAGGTAATGTCTGTAGAAAACCAACGAAAATTTCAAGTCAAACAGCAGATTCCACCACTCCAGGCAGCATTCGACATATAACGTATACAATATGTAACATCACCATATGTTCATCACGTTTGACTTTTTAGACGAAACAAATCAATGTTTGCGAAGTTAACAAATTCCCATGACGCATATGAACCACAGTAGGTACCAGGAGTGTCCATTTGTGTTCTTTTGTGAGCCCCATATTGATTAACCCGCGCACGACCGTCGGTTGGTTTCGAACATGCGCGACTGGGGGGGGGGGGCGGTTGGCCGCCCCCCCCCCCTCTAAGTCACGAACGGTTGGTCGCATGATAAAAAATAAACACACCGTTGGAAAGCTTGTGACGAGTAGAGCTCGAAACTGGCCTCATTTTTAGTTTTAGATAATATGGAAGCAATTTACGCCCTATACATGTTTTCTCATAGCCCACTGCATGAGACCGAGAAATGGCCTGAATCTCAAGGGCTATGACTAATAACGCATAGGTAAAGGCACCAGCGCACAAGTAAAGGTCGGCTGATGCCGATACACGTTTAATTTCCTAGATTTGTTCAATATATACGCCGAAACGTTGAGTTAAAGACACGGCAATTCTCACGCCAGCTGTTGCGGTGCGCCGCAGCCGTATGCAGTAACAAATTGACGGGAACTAATTTTAGCGTTCCTTTATTTTCGCGAAAAAAGCGTATCTATGTAAATATCATTGATCTTAGTGGTTCTTGTGGTGGTTTTCGTGCTTAAATTTTGGAAAAATTCATTAGTTACCAATCTACACAATTGGCCGGAGCTTTATTCGCGAGAGCCTGTTTATTCGCAAAATATGCCATTTTTTCAAACTTTTTGAGGTTCCTGGTATTACTTACGTCTGTGCAAGCTAGTTCTGCCATTTTCTACCCATTCTGAGTAATTCATCGCCGATTTTGACGGTGGTACATTTTGGCTGACTTCAGTTGTTCGTGACCTGACCTCAGGTCAATGGCTGGAAGTCATTGATAGTTTGCCCAATGATGGTAACTAGGTGTCTGCTTCACTCCACACTAAAAATGTTATGAAATATTCCTTCAATTTCCGAAAAAACGACGACATGTCTTAAAAATGGGTTTGACCTTAGGTTAATGACCCGGAAAATTCCGAAAAATCTGAGCTAGGAGATTTGTTGCATCTATCACGATCACTAATCCCTGACAGTATTATTGAGATATCTTGTTTTGCGAAAAAGTTAGAGGGCGCTAAACTTGTTTGGACGTAGGTCTGTTTGACCTGACCTAGGTCAGGCACCTGACCTGACCTGATGTCAAAATTTTGACACGAGATGTAAAATTGATGAAGCAAAAGGTACACGAAGTTTCGTGGCTCTATATTGTTTCGTTATCTCGCAATCCCAGAAAAACCTCAGGGGGGGGGGGGCGGTCAACTGTCCCTCAGTCGGGGACGAGTTAAGGCCCCCAATGTTAGTCTAGGCCTCCCAGTATTTTCTGCCGTTTGTAAAGGGAAATGGGCAATAATAGCGAAAAGGACGGTCGCAATAGATGAAAGATGGGCAGAAAGTACAGAATAAAGCATAATGTGATATATTTATCTTTTTTATCTTCTATATATACATATATATATATATATATATATATATATATATATATATATATATATAGAAGATAAAAGGGTAAATATATCACATTATGCTTTTATATATATATATATATATATGTATATATGGGGATTCGATAAATGATAGAAAAAACGTTTGATTTCGGTTGGTCAAAATAAAGTGGCCTATGTCCGTTGAGAAATCCACGTTTGAGGGATGTAAGGTTGTCGGGCTCTTGGCTCGGCCCCCCAGTTTTTTTTTTACAGAAATCGACGCCCATGGTATGCACGAATTATTGTGGCGTAAAGGTGGTGTAAATAAAGTGATATTTTTGGCGAGTCCAGGCGACGACATAAATCGAGGGCGTAGGGACGTCATGTTGGCGCCTCGAGGTCTAAGCCATCTTAAAACCATTTCCGTAAAGACAGTATCGCACTGCGAAAGGCCTACGTTGAAATCATCCAACGTTAGGATGGCCACTAGTATCCTACAGCCGCTCCCTCAGCTGCTCATCATGTTCTCCAGACGTAATTGGCGTTATGGGCTAGAAATAAATTCGAATTTTTCGTCACTTTTCTGTGAAACCCTGCCGTAATGCCAAAATGAAACACATGGAAACGATACGAGAAGCCTTTACCATCAGGGCTGTCACTTAACCGATTCTAATGAGCTTTACACGTCCACATTTGAAAAATCGAAATTATCTTATCTATAGTGACAGGAAAAAACACTATTCATGTAATTAAAATGGCTATTCAGGACGTCGCGTGAAGGTTAAAAGGAAAGACATGTTACTGTTTAAAATTGCACTCAGTAACCACACAGAAAAACGCATAACAACACACAAACAACAAAGCAAAGCCCACTACTCCCCACCTAAAAGTCCAAAAGCTCGTACAGTGTATATTTTAAAGTAGCCACGGACAAGTTGCGCAGGTCTGTGGGCAGCGAATTTTGGAGCATGACAGTGCTGTACAAAAAACGTCGTCTGCCTGTTTCAGCCCTCGTGCCTGGGAGAGTGGTCAGTGGTCAGTGGTCAGTGGTCCGACGAGTGTGACGAGAGCGGAACTCTGAGCTGGGCTGAAGTTGAGAGGCGACATCTTGTGGTTCGCCGGTACTGCGAGAGTATGCATTTCCTATAGCTGGCGGTCAGTGGGCCCAGCTTAAGCCATCTGGTGTGTTCGAAATGATCGAACTTGCGCCGGCCAGAAATAACTTGCATGTAGAAGTCTGGACTTTTTTGTAGGCATTGCATATTTTTTTCCAAACAATTTCCAAAAGTTGTCGGGCAGTAGCGAACATGCGAGATGATCTAGGCATTGACAACGATGGGCAGGAGGGAGAGGGTGATTTGTTGACGCACATGGGCCAGGCCGATGAACATCTTAAAATGGTCTTGATCTGTAACCCTATTCCCGGCAGGGGGAATGAATCCCCTCCTCGGGTTTTTTGCTTGCCAATTCCAGGCTTTTTGACGCAGCTTCACGAAACTTGGTGACTTTTCCCAGCTATTCTTTCTACGTGCCGTGACAAAATTTCAGAATTTTATTTTGCTCAGGGGCGGAGCCAGGCAACGTTTTTGGGAGGCACCTCATGCCATTTTTGGCCATGTTCAGGGTAAAAGAAACATGTCTGCCAAAAACAGAGTTTTAAAGATAGAACTTAAAACTTTATATGGATGTATAGCTAAATAGTTGGGTAATGTGCATATGTAATTTTCTTTATCTGAGGTCATTTTACAAGATCAGGTCAAGGTCAAAAGTCAAAATTTGTTTTTTCGCAATAATTTCGGCGCTGTTTTTTCAAATGCCAAACCCCGAATGTATGAGACGTAGAATGGTACCTTCTACTTGTGTACTACGTTTCAGCCTGATATCAGGTCGGGTCACGGAGCTATGACCTAAAATGTCCGTGCGCGTACCCTATATCGCAATAGCCATAAAATGAAATTTTTGAAATAGAGTGAATTTAAATGGTTGAAAACGTTTACAGATAATATTAAATGCACACGAGATCATTACAAGTGACACCAAGATCACTGGATATATATATATATATATATATATATATATATATATATATATATCCGAAGACCGCAACATACCGTAGCCTTATAAGGCACCATCTTGACAAGGCCTTGGTCGGCCTTACCATAAAAGTTTCTACCAAAAGGCGCAAGACTACTCATGAAACGGAGGCACCGAAAGTTTGGCGACGCTGCGCTGTTTAGTTGTGGAGCATACCTACGCGGCGGAGAAAAAAGGTGGGAGCTACTGAACCCTCCCCAGTAGATCACCGGATAACGCGCTAACATAACCATAGTGATAACGCAACCACAAATTGTGCGATTCCGGAATATCATAAAACTAGCCATCAAGGCCTGCGGCAGTGAAAACGGTCCTAACAGAAAAGTATTTGGACCATACAGCACATAGACCACTAGAAACCAGACTCCATCACTCAGACGATAACCTGGCTTCCACTTTAACAGCTACCGAATGGATCGGTTTGGCCGGCGACACCACAGCCTCCTGAAGCGGATGGCGGTCGGTACAAAGGCGCAGACATGTTCAAACACGCGCCCGTCTTCTCCCGAGCCTGACACGACTCCGACCTGTCGTTCCTTTCCGTACCCTTGCCTCCCCTGGAAAAGCCTGAAGCTGAAAATCCGTGACTTCTTAGCGTGTTCTTCTCCAGCCTGCTCTCCTCTTCATCGACATCAGTCATTCATTCCTTTTTCGCTCATCTCTGGTATGTAAATCTGACGCTCCGAAATATCCAGAAATGGCCGAAGGAGCTCCAACAACCCATCATGGTGGTCCTAAATCGGTGTTGCAGCAGGTATGTGGAAAGTACATCGCGAGCACATGTGTTCTCGATGCAGGCATGTTTACCTGGATACACACATCACTGTGGGAGGCTGGTTCACGTCTCTCCAATTCAACACGACCGCCGTTTGTTGTCAAAGCTTGCTTTAATGTCGTTGTCATCACGATGAGTGGTCCCAGTTTTGATGGTCATCGCAACACTTAGACTTTGTAAAGTGACAGTCAGGAGTGGTGAAGATGCGTCCCGGTTCGGTTTACTGTCTGGGACGAGCTCTGTTGATCAGTGTTGGCAGTTTCAGAGCCGTGGGGTGTTGGATTCTATCGCGCATAACTTTTACCAGGAAAAAAGAAATTAACAAAAAGGCAGGTCGGAGTCGCGACGTTGAGAAAGCGGACAGGTGCACGCCACTTCTTTGGGCGGTTACTCAGAGCCTCAGTCGCAAGTGTACAATGTAG
>CP099851.1:19533399-19560399 GCA_030062745.1 Capitulum mitella | reverse complement strand
GCAATGCCTCATTTGTCATTGGTGGTTAGAATTTGTGGTCAAATGGGTATAAGCAGTAATGAACTAACCTTACTGGCCCCACTACCACTGTAACGTGGATATTGTTAGTTTAATTTTTCATTTGATTTTGTTGTTCCGTACAAGACACTGGTACCACATCCTGGCACATCTGTGGCATGTGATCCATTAGCATTGTAACTGAACTGCTTGCCAGTGCACAGATCTTAAACTTGTGAAATTGTTTGGGATAAATTTTGGTATTTGGACCTTTTTTGATTTTTGATATCACATTTGATATTTTGATTTGTGTAAGATTTTAATGTTTGATATTAGTATCTAAAATGAGTTTGGTGCTCAATGGTTGGTTCTAACAGACTTGATTTGTGACAGGAAGACTACTTTTTCTTGACATGGAAGGCATCATTAATGTTCAGAAGCACTGATTGCAAGAGGGGGCAGTTTTAGTCTATATCCATCATCAAATATCTTTGTGGGCCCCACAGAAGCACACTTGAGGCCATGTCCCAGATGATCCAGTAGGAACCAGGATCCATTGACATGCCTTCTTTGAAATTGCCTGTAAGATTACAGTGAGACTTAAAGCATCATATTGAGTAGCCTTGTGTTGCCAAAGGATCAAGGTGGGCCCAGGTTTCTGTTTCATTGCTCAGCAGGTATCATGTCAGGCTTGGAAATGGGCTGGGGTCATACCACCACAACTAGAGCTGAGAATTTTTGTTTGGTGATTTGAATATTTAGCCTAATATTCATGTTTGGTGCTCCCTGTATGGTAGTTGCTGTGTATGTTGTATGCTAGGCAACCAGGAACAGCAGTGACCTTGGGTCTCTGTCCATAAGCCAGAGCCATGTAGCAGCAGCTCTGGAATTCTCTACTTCTGCACAGATTTTGTTTGTCTTGCCAGGTAAGTGATGGAGCAGGCATTTGATAACTGAATAAGTTTCATTGCCTTTCATGGTGTGAAATTTGCTACTGTTGGCTAAAAGACGTAGTATTGAGATTCAGGGAACATCTGAATCTTTATTCCAAGATTTGAATATTTGCTGAATGCTTGTTTGCTTTGTTTTCCAACTATTTGCCAGATATATTTAAATAATAGCCAAATGTTTGAAAATATTTTTTTGCTTCTCACTGCAAAATCTGTATATCCATGTGGCCTGTATCATGCAGCCATACAGAATACTAATGGGCATTGTGTGGTGTTTTTTTGTGGCTTGTGAGTAATAGTATGGCTGATAATGTTTGGCAGTGACTGTGAGACATGTTCTGCCCCATCCCTTCTGTGGCTTGAATCTGCATTTAAGAGTCATGGGCCAATATGAAGCCCTGCAAGCAGTGGCATGCCTTTCTTCTTCAGGCTGCCCAGCCCAGGGTAATCTTGAACCTTGTAAAACAACTTCCTCAGGTCTTGGCCACTTTATCTTGATGTCAGAGTAATCAGTTCATATTCTGAAACATTTGACATGTTGTGCATCATGTGGAGCATGCTGCTAATTGTATTGTGTTGAAAATAGGGCTGTCTTAGATGCCAGAAGTGGCAAACCAATGTTTGTTTCTGGAAAATGACTTATGTGCTTCATAAAATGACACTCGGAAAAGCCTGAACACCCAAAGAATTAATCTTTGTGCTCATTTTCATTGACAGAGAGAGAGAGAGAGAGAGAGAGAGAGAGAGAGAGAGAGAGAGAGAGAGAGAGAGAGAGAGAGAGAGAGAGAGAGAGAGGGGGGGGGGAATTCTAAGAGCTGGGCCCCCTTGGGTTCTCCTATTCCTGCCAGTGGTAAACTGACACTTGCCCTTGTCTAGTCAGGACTGGTGGAAATGCTGAATCAGGATCAGTTAGTGAGTGAAGCTGGACAGTACTCAAAAGGAAATATCAATCTATTTAAGCTGTCTGTTTCACTTTTGATATTGATGTGAATATAGGGAAGTGACCAGTCTCCCATTGCATTAACTGGGATTGTGCATGCAATGAATTTTTGCACTCATGCTTGTTTCACATCCTCAGTATGTCTTGCAGAAACAAACATAGAACAGAAATGTACTGCAGGAGCAAAATAGTGCACTCAAGGAAATAAAGACAGATCTCTCCAACTGAAGCAGCATTCCCATTGTAGTGCCAACTGCAACTATTTCTTAGTTCACCTAGAGCTTTATTTCAGGAAGGGATTCCATACCAGTTTGGAAAGTAGCACTTTTTCCACCAGGACTGCTGTTAATCTAGTGGAGCAGTATGGAAGGGCTAGCAGTATCTAGTCTCTTTTAAGCACAGAGCGGGAGTTTTCTAGCAATTTCAGAACTGGAATGGACATTGTCCCATATTTGACTGACATCTGATTTCTTACCAAGCAGCATGACTGTTAATCATCAGAACGCCTTCATTCGCTGACATCATTCCTACCCCTGCCTAGGTAGCACTCGCCTGTTGTATGTTCACTATCTTCCTGGTGTTTGGTGTCAGGTGCAACTTTCTGTAACCCTTCATGTCATCATTAATCAGCTTACATGTCATTGTGAATGTTTGCATTTTGTTTGGATTGTACATTTTGAGATGAAATGAACAGGTTCAGGAGATTTGAATATTGGATTTGAATATTCAGCTGTATGCTTCCAAATTTTTGCATCCAAGATTCCATGAGAGTTCCCAGCCATAAACTTGCCACCTGCCCCTCCACCCTTATTATGGTGCTGTCGAAGATAGCCAAGTGGCGAATACTGGCGAGAGTTGGGGGCATAAGGTTAAGCTAAAGCACATGTGGATTGTTTCACCCATGCTGATAGTCTGTGGCATAACATGATCTCCATTCTTCAGGCAACATGGCACCGCTCAATCGTTGGGGCATTATCAGCTGTGGAAAAATCAACCATGATTTTGTAACAGCTGTTAGAAGCTTGGCTCCAAAGGAAAATCAAAAGGTGAAAGTGCTCCACTGTGCTTTTGATCTGTTTCCAGTTCTGAGTTATACTTTTGGCATGTTTCTGTCTTCTCTTGAATGGCAAAGGTCAAGATTAGACAGTGTGAGAAAGATAAGATGTAAGCAAAACATGTGGTAAATTTGTTGAAGTGGCATCTCACTCACAGTGCATTGCATCACAGGTGCCATTCAAGATATGTTTGATTTTGAATGTGTTCAAATAAATGTTGGATTTGAAGTGTCCTCATATGATTGTGTTCAGGATGTTCACTGAACACCAATTTCAGAGTCTGAAGTAGTCTGCAGTAGCTTTGCCCTCCATCAGCTCGCAACATTGTTAAGCAGTTGTTGGGCACCAGGTGGCGAGCACCACCATGTGGTTAAGAAGTTACTGGAAGACAATGTACTTGTGATATGTATGGAGTGCCAAGTGCAGACACAGCTGTTAGAAGTGTCTGTACTTTATTGCATTGCTGGCAGTATGTCTGAAAATGTGCGATTTTCTGGCGCAGGTGGTGGCAGTGGCGGCTCGCTCGCTAGAGGACGCGCAGAAGTTGGCGGTGAAACACGAAGCTCCAAAAGCATATGGCTCCTACTCAGAGATCATCGGAGATCGTGATATTGGTGAGAAAATACCCAAGGCCAAATGAAGGTTGCTGTTTGAATAGGTCCTTGTCGTCCTGGACTTCACGTGGAAAGAGCATGTGCATCATGGGGAAAGGCTCATCTCATTTTGTTAGGCTGTTGTTCTGGTAAGACTCCACATTTACTTCTCGTTCCTTCTGGGTTGAGCTGAGGGTCATGGAGTGTGGTTTGAGGAGTCTGGCGGTTTTTGCCAATGTTCTACTCGACACCGTGCCACTGGCGTCCGGCAGATGTGCTGTACGTGGGCGCGGTAGGCACGGTGCACTTTGACGTGGTCAGCCAGGCTCTCACCGCCGGGAAGGCGGTGCTCTGCGAGAAGTCGCTCTGCGTGGCCGTTCACCAGACCCAGGAGCTGGTCAACCTGGCGTACGAGAAGGACACCTTCCTGATGGAGGCCGTGTGGACGCGCTGTTTTCCTGCCGTGCGCCGGCTGGTGCAGGAGCTCGAGGCGGGCGCGATCGGTGACGTCAGGCACGTGACCGCCACGTTCGGTGTGAACACCGATCCCGGCAATCGGCTGCGGTGAGTGTCGGGGCGTGCCGCCAGATGGTCGCCGCGCTGGTCCGTCGGAGTGGCACCACTCTGATCAACCTCTGTCCGGGAGATTTGGCCCCGGGTGTTTTTACGGCAACCTCGCGTGGATTCCGAGTGCTGGAAATGTTATTCCGTTTAGTATCATCGGCGTTCACTTGTTCAGTTTTCGTGCTGCGGATGTGATTTTCTTAACATGGACAGCGGTGACCACTGTCTAGGTGGCAGGCAAGTTTGGGAATTCAAAACGTGCGCAGATTGCTCTGTGTTATTGATTGGTATGGGCCTGGTGCCTTATTAGTTGTGATGTAGGTTAGTTTTAGCCAGTTTTACAGACCAGTAATTCCACAGTGCAAGTGTTCAGTATTAGAGGTGCAGAGGAGGACAGTTCTGAGGTGTGCAGGGCAGGGTGAATCTGACGTGTTGTCAGAACCGGTGACGGGGTCTGCGGCGCTAGTGTCAGCCTTGCTTCGACACCTCTCCTAGCCGAAATGATGCCCCCGTTGTACTGACGGCGGCAAAGTCCAATCACAATCGTCTTTAGTAATGATGGACTTCAAGTTGAGATCATAATTTGAAGGTGGACATCTTGTTGATGAACGTAACCTGAATCAAAGTCGTTCGCTGTGATCATTGCTTTTTTGAGGCACATAATTGTTCTCTATTATCGCATTTGTGGTAGCAGATTTGTTACATTTTGGGAGGATTCTGACGCTACATTACGCGCGCACTTTTGGATGACCACAAATTTGGTGCTGAACGCACATCACCCGCCGTCACCAATATTTTCTTGTGTCCTACACACACACCAGCATACATCACGTGTTGACCGGACAATGTGTGCCACATCTGACGTGGTCGCCTTGAATAACATCAGAGAAAATAAAATGCATATTAATCGGTAAGGGCCCCAGGCCAAGTAAGCACTGTCGTTTTTATCTTGGCTCCCAGTCATGACCGTAATGGACCTGCCGGCCTCTGAAGGGAATTCCTGGCGCCATGTCATTCTGGGGCCGGCCATTCTCCGTCCGGCACTAACAGCGGTCTAACGAACCAGGCCAGCGCGGTCCCCAATCCAGGCCGCCCGCCGACCGCCACCTGGCAGCGCGCGGCCAGCTGGTCGAGGCTCCGAGACGCTCTGTCCGGTCTGCGGTGACGGTTTGTCGGTGGTGGCTCGTGGTGGGCGTTGAACTGTTCGTCTGGTGCTGTCTTCGGTAACTATGTCTTGTACGAAGACAGTGGCAACTCGGAGATCCCATATTAGTGTGCAGCAGAGACAGCTTTCTTCGCGGCCAACCTACTCCCACGGTTCACGAAGCACAGTCGGGCCTGGGCGATTTCAGGTAGTCGTGGTAATTAGGCGCCTTGCTAGAAGAGTTATCCCCTCACTTTGTACGCGTGCCTAGTGTGGCCCCGGAAGCAAATAAGGCTGTTGGTCTAAGTACTCCTGTCTGGAAATATTACGCTCTCACTTTGTTCGAGAGTCAGATGTGACTCAGCAAGCAGATGATGTTGGTCTGCGCATTTACGATACCTGGCCGTTCACTTAAAATAATACATAAAACAAACGTCAAAAGTTCAAAGGGCTACTTCCTTGGAATGAAGACGTGGAGCAAGAACGAGTATCGGGCCCTGTCGCTCGCGTGAATCCGACCACTGAGCCGAGTCTGACGCCGTACAGCATCTTCATTGCGTCAACAGAATATTACAAGGCTACAGGGCGGTCAAACTTAACTGTGGGCAGCTGCCCGGACTCGGTACTGCCCAGTGCCTCGTCCGGGGCAGCAGAGATTTAAAAATGTTGCGAAGTGAAGAGTTCTGGAGCCACCGCCCGTATTCGTCAGATGGTTTGGCAGTCCTCTGCCTGTTTAATACGGTGATTTGTTCCGCTCTGCGTTCCTAACAATACTGTACGCAGGAAAATGTTTCCAATACTTCACTAGATATGCCCTGAATCAGTGCATCGGGTTGTCAGGGCCCATCTTCGGGTTCTTGACATCGAAACGAAAATGCATCCATAAACATTACTGGTCGTACCAGTATACGGGTAGAGCTGCCTGATTTGCGTGTTTTTCTGTTGCAACGAGAACGTTTCTATCCGGTTCATTTTACAAAGAATCTCCGGTCACAGAGAACTTCTTCCCGTGCAGGGGACCGTGACCAGAGTGCAAATGATGACGCCCTCGTGCCGACTGACATCCAAGTTCGTATTCAAATAAGCATCATTCTGTTTGTTCGGCAGCTGTGTTTTGTTCGTTTCAGGTCTGCTGGTGCCGGCTCACGCCAGCTCCGGTCCGGGCGCCCAGCCCGCTTGCGACCCCGCCAGGCCTGAGGGCATCCAGGTGTACGAGGCCGTGCGATTCGCCCTGAGGCGCATTAACCAGAACCGGGGTCAGGTGGACGGCCACATCGTGGACGACTCCTTCATACCGGGCATTAAACTAGGTCAGTGGCGGCGGCGGCGGCGGAGCGGCGTTCGCCGGCGGCCGCACATGGCATCCTGTCAGTCCGCCGCCGCAGAAACTCGCCGGCGCAGAGACGCCTCGAGCGGACGCTCCGTGCTGCGGTGTGATGGAGCGATCGGCTGGACACCTGCCTGGTTGTGACACAGTGACCAGCTGGACGGCTGCTGCACTGTGACGTAGTGACCAACTGGACGACTGCTGCACTGTGACGTAGTGACGGGCTGGACAGCTGCTGTGTTGTGACGTAGTGACCAACTGGACGACTGCTGTACTGTGACGTGGTGACGGGCTGGACAGCGGCTGTGTTGTGACGTAGTGACCAAGTGGACGGCCGCTGTGTTGCGACTTAGTACTTAGTGCGACAGGAGTACTTAGTGACGGGCTTGGACAGCTGCTGTGTTGTGACGTGATCGGCTGGGTAGCGGTTCCACGGTGTGGCCAGCTGAACAACATGGTCGCACTGTGGGTAATCTGGTAGGGTAAATTTTGCGTCTGGTGAAACTGATGTGACGAATGTGACTGACTGGATTTAACTGCTGCGACTGTGTGCCGGGAGTGGCCGCAGTAAATGGCGTGACAGAGCTGATTAGTGTGACTGGTGTGACGGGCGTGTTGGGTATGACCAGAGCAAATACTGTGACTGGTGTGACAGATAAGACGGAATTAACCCGAGCACGACCGTCGGTCGGTTACGATCATGCCCGACTGCGGGGGCAGTTGGCCGCCTCCCCCTCTAACTCACGAACGGTTGGTCGCACGATAAAAAATAAGCACACCGTTGGAACTCTTGTGACGAGTAGAGCTCGAAACTGGTCTCATTTTTTAGTTTTAGATAATATGTAAGCAATTTACGTCCTATATATGTTTTCTCATAGCCGTCTGCATGAGACCGAGAAATGGCCTGAATCTCAAGGGCTGTGACTAATAACGCATAGGTAAAGGCAAGAGAGCACAAGTAAAGGTCCGCAAATGCCGATACATATCTGATTTCTCGGATTTGTTCAATATATACGCAGAAACGTTGCGTTAAAGACACGGCAATTTTCGCGCCGGCTGTTGGCGTGCGCCGCAGCCGTACGCAGTAAGAAATTAACGGGAACTAATTTAGCGTTCTTCCATTTTCGAGAAAAACCTATCCATGCAAATTTTATTGATCTTCGTGGTTCTTGTGATGGTTTTTCATGCTCAAAGTTTGGAAGAATTCATTAGTTACCAATCTACACAACTGGCGGAGCTTTATTCGCGAGAGCCTGTTTATTTCTAAAACATGCTATTTTTTAACTTTTTGAGGTTCCTGGTATTACTTACGTCTGTGCAAGCCAGTTCTGCCATTTTCACCCATTCTGAGTAATTCATCACTGATTTTGACGGTGGTACATTTTGGCTGACAACAGTTATTCGTGACCTGACCTCAGGTCAATAGCTGGAAGTCATTGATACTTTG
The DNA here is from genome assembly GCA_030062745.1 of Capitulum mitella. NCBI lineage: Eukaryota > Metazoa > Arthropoda > Thecostraca > Pollicipedomorpha > Pollicipedidae > Capitulum > Capitulum mitella. Next base: position 19,552,382 of record CP099851.1, on the reverse strand, counting down.
CCCAGTGACGGTACCTAGATGTCTGCTTCACTCCACACTAAAATATTCTGGAATATTCCGTCAATTTCCCCCAAAAAAGACGACATGTCTTAAAAAGGGGCTTCACCTTAGGTCAATGACCCGGAAAATTCCTAAAAATCTGAGGTTACAGATTTGTTGCACCTATCAAGGTCACTAATCCCTGAAAGTATTATTGAGATATCTTGTTTTGCGAAAAAGTTACACTGCACTAAACTTTTTTGGACATAGGTCCGTTTGACGTGACTTAGGTCAGGCACCTGGCCTGACTTGAGGTCAAAAATACTACACAGGGTGTAAAAATGATCAAGCAAAAGGTGCACAAAGTTTCGTGTCTCTGTGTTTGTTCGTTCTCTCGCAGTCTCAGAAAAACCTCAGGGGGCGGTCAACTGCCCCCCCCCCCCCAGTCGGGGACGGGTTAAACGATGTCGCTACTGTGACGGGTGTGATCGTGGAAAGTGGTGTGACTGGTGTGACTGACGTGACGGGCGTGACCGAATTAAATGGTGACCGGTGTGCTGGGTGTGATCAGAGTGCACGGTGTGAGCGGTGTGACGGGTGTAGCCAGAGTGCACGGTGTGCCGGGTGTAACGGATGTGACCGAATCAAATGGCGTGGTTGGTGTGCAGGGCGTAATCGGGGTAAACGGTGTGACCGGCGTGGACGTTGTGACCGCAGTAAACGGTGCGACTGGGCCGGTTACTGTGAATGATGGATTGCTGGACCTGGGACCTGGAATGATGTGAAGGGTGTAACCGGCCGGAGCGCGGGTCGTCAGGCGCCGGCTGCGCCGCCGAGCCGGCCGGTGCGCCACTTTGGCGACAGCCGGCGGCGGCGCCACTGGTGCGTGACGCCGGCCGGCCGGCCCGTCGCACGCCGCTCCCGGAGCTGCACGCCGGCGCCGCCTGCAACCGGGCCCGGCCGGCCGGCGCCGCGGTTTTCCCTCCCGAGACGGACCGGCCGGCCGCGGCCCCGCCTCGGCTCCCACCGGCCCGGACGTTACGTCACCGGCGGCCGGCCGGCGTGCTGTGGGTCCGTTGCTTCTCCGTGACGGTGGCCCGGACGGTCTCGAGGGAACGACATACCCGCACGGATCGCTCGTCGACACGCAAATACCCGGGCAATGGCACACTGCGGAGTCATGACACTGATACAGTGGGGACATTACGACATTGCGGCTAAACGACACCATTCCGTAATGACGCCATCAGCCATGCCATCAGGAAATGGTGCTCACAGTCAGAAAGTGTTCTGTCCCACGGCTTGTCGGGAACAGAAGTCCTTAGCACGCCCCCCCCCCCCCCACAAAAAAACTCTGAAAATTATCCTTCGCGTACCTTTTACGGATTCACTGATCCCGTGTTCCCGATGGCCGGTGCTACTTCTAAGCCCGTTTTGACAGAGCTCAAAGCCTGTTGATGCCGTTGAACTCGTGACCGTTGGCGGGAACCCAAACACTGCGGCGCTGCAGAGACAATGCAGTCTTAACATCAGGGATGCACGTCATTGACTATTCAAAATGAGTTGCTTGTCGTCTGTGATAGCTAATATAAAACGTGGCTCCTTACGAAAATGTGAGTAAAGACACCGGCAGGGAAACGGAGGTGGGTGCGATCTTTCCAGAGCGGCGGACATGAACGAATTTCCATCCGAAGTCCCATGAACATCTGGGGAACGAAAGGACAAAGATGAGACAGGACGCACATGTTCCTCTCCGTTCTCTGGTCCTGCCTCCCGAACACGTTTCATGTGTTAACTTTCCGGTCCATTATTTACCAGAAGTGACAGATGGCTTAGTGGAACACGGGAGGAAAATAGCCACGTCCTTGACTCTCAGCTCACTGGTTCCAGTTTGCCGCCAGGACGATTTATTACCAATTTCTCCTACGATGAGGTGTGATCCGTTCATTGTTTCGTGGAAGCCGACGATGATAAATAATGCCCGCACGGCCACGGCTTTTATACAAGTGAGTTTCCAAGATCCTTCCGTATTTTCAGACCATTTCCCTTTCGCCAAAACTTCATGTCATTCCGTTTAATAGGCCAACGCTCTTAAGATCGAAATGCGATCTCTCAAGCACAATGAAATAGTGAGACAGAGACTTTAATTGAGACCGACCGAGCACCGAACGAATAAAATGTTTCCTCCGCGAGCACGGGAAATGCTCTGTTCGTTTCCCGTGCCGCGTTCGGCGTGTAAAATGTTACCAACGCGTTGTAATAGTCAGACTTTGTTTTTCTTGGATGTGTTTGCCTGACCATGTCTGGTTTTGAGCCTACAAGAGTAGTGGCAGGATTTTGCTGGACCTGGAACCACCACCAGTGTTTTGAAATTTTAATACGTGGTCTATAGCCAATAGCTGGAAAGGAATCACCACCTTTTAAGCTCCACTCAATAATTCTAACAAAATGGCCCTGTGTTCTAGTCATGTTCTCGAATAAAGACTGACCGGTACCACGAGGCTATGTATAACTAAGTTAATAAACTGATACATCTATACATATACAGGTTTTCGTGGAAGTGGGCTTACGTTATAAAAAGGGAAGAAGTCTATGCACCAACTAAAATTTCTTAAGATTTAAGAGCTAAGCTGCTTCTTTTTTTTTGTTTTGTCTGAAAGGGTAAATCTGAGTGTCATGCCCCTGCTGCATTGGGGACCAAGTTAAGAAGATGCCCTCAGCTGTCTGCATGTCTTTTAGATTGCGGTTACCAGTTTTCAACAATCCGACGCTACTCTGATTGGTAAGATACTACTGATGACACTAGAAACACAACACAGCCCTCTGTGCTGACAACGCAGCAGACCAACTAACCCCCTGCCAGCACCCACCGCTGCAGATAACTCGTCTACCTCTTGACAGACCTGACATCGGTACACGGGACACCGCCGCGGACTTCCGACTCCTCCTCGACACACCTGACACAGCAGGGGACATGGCCACCTGCCCGTAAAGCTGATACCTCAGCTGGCCACGGCTCGGTACATTTGACACCGCAGCAGGCTGACAGCAGCGCGCAATTAAAGCTCGACGATCGGCGGCCGGCGGCCGGGAGGAGTTTTCATCGCGATAGCGGCGCACATTCTTCGCTCCATTTTCCGCTTGGCCGGGGCTGCAGTGACAGCCCGTCTGCTTTCCCCGATAGGCTCTCACCAAGTTCGTGGTCGAGCTCGGCTGGAGGGAGGTCTCGGTGGCCGTCGGCGCGGGCGAGACAGACTCGCTCGCCGTCTCACTGCTGGAGACCAGCCTGAACGGCTACAGCGTGTGCGTGCGCAACGTCTTCAGCATCAGCCAGCTACACTCGGTGCGACTGGCCCGACACCTGGTGGTCGTCTGCGGAAGCGCCGACGTGGGCGGCGCCCTCTCCAAGGTGGCGCTGCGTGCCGGAGACCTGGACGGCGTCGTGGTCGGCTCGACGCCGCTGGAGGGCGACCGACAGCCGCTAGCCGGGCTGCGGACGGTGCCCGTGTACTACCTGGCCGCCCAGCCGGCCTTCATCAGCCACCTGGAGAAGGAGTGGCGCGAGATGCAGTCGGTGACGATTCCCCGGCTGCCGTCCAACAGTTGGTTCATCCAGCACGCCATGCAGAGGCTCGGCTGCCGACTGTTCAATGTCACCCTGAACGACAGGACGGACAGTTGGCCCATATGCAGGGACATCGAGTAAGTTCTCTCCTTTTGCCTGCTCTTCCTCGCGATATCCGGCACTGCATCCGTTTTTTAAGGTTATATTCCGCATCAGCACGTTCCACTCAAAGGTCTTCCGTTAATTCCATAGCTCCGAAGTACCACAACTGATGAAAAGTATTCCAGTCGAGACTGCCACTTTTAGCGTCCTCTTCAGCAAACGGAGCGCTGGTGTGACCACTGAACGGAGCACTGGCGCAGGAATGACACTGGGATCAGTTCGCATTAGAGACTCCGGAAACTTCTAAAACATGATTCGTAGTTTTTTGTCATCTTGCCTCTAATAAGATGTGACTTCACTGTTTCGATGAAAAACTGCACGAGGTTATATACGTTTCCAACCAACAACCATTTAATGTCACGAGATTCGTGCCGTCTTCTACGAGGAGAGGTTCATCAGGTGCGGCGCGGTTGCGTCTCTGGTCACGACCCCGCCCTGTTCGCCCGCCAGATTGCCGGAGGACGACCTGGACCGGCTGCTGAGGACGCGGCGCGCCCTGCCCGTCATCCACGCCGTTTTTTCGTTCGCCAACGCCATCTTCAGCGCGTGGCAGGCTGAGTGCGGTAACCGGCCGGGCCTGTGTCCCCGGCTGGCTGCCCTGACGCCGGCCGCCTTCCAGCGGCTGTACCTGGACCCGCTGGTGTTCGCCCATTCGGCCCCCGGCACCAGGTGAGAGCTGAACCGCGCTGTCGGCTCTTATGAGGGGTGGCAGCAGGGACATGGGCTTCCGGACATGACGGGAAGCGGGGGTGATGCCCGGTCCAAGGACGATAAAGTAAATGATGGATGTGGCCCTGGACGACCGGGTGTCGAGAGCGCAATACTCGGCGTTCGGTGATTGCAAGTGCAATACCTTGTTTCGTTGAGCGAATCCCTATTGGTGACATATAATCTGCGACTTTATTTCTGGAGTCATCGCGGAAAGTCCTCTGTTCAAGGTTGTGGCCGCTTGAAATTCCAAACAATTTTCTGCTCGTAGTTTGTTTGCTGATTGAATTTCTAACATTCCTGTTTCCTTGTGACGAATGGGTGCTGCCCAATGTCCATCAGCCATTGACGCGTAAGCGTGATGTTTGAATTGTCGAGATTGAATCACCGCTGTGATGCCATCCTTTTGTCGTCGGACAGGATCCCGCCGGAGCTGGACGGCAAGGGCCGAGGTGACGGCCACCTGTCCGACCTGACCGTGCCGCTGGTCAGTCTGCACCTGGGCGTCAACGGCACGGTCCACCTGAGCCAGGTGTCGGCCTTCTTCGGCCTGCTGCCACCGCTGGACGGCAACGCCACGCGCGTGCAGTGCCCGCGCCGCTCGCCGCCGCCGCCGGCCGGTCTGCTGCCAGCCCGGACCGCGCCGCCGCCGCCGACGACGACGACCACCGCGCGGCCGGCGGCGCGGCGACTGCGGCCGCGGCCCGGCCGCCGGCGCAGCCAGCTCATCACCTGGCGGCTGTCGGCGGAGCGGGGCCAGCGCCGGCCGGGCGGCGCCGCTCCAATCCAGACGGACGAGCTGGTGGCGCCGCTGCTGACCTTCTCGCCGACGCGCACCACCAGCCCGCGCCCGCCCGGCTGGAGCATGAGCCCGCCCCGGATACCGGTGATCGACCTGGCCGGGCTGGCGGTGCCGCCGGCTGCCGGGCCCGGCTCTCCGGCCGCTCCTGCCGCCGGCGCGGCCGACACCGCAGCTCCCGGGACGACCGGACGACCAGACGCCGCAGGGGTACCGACCGACTCTGGACACGATGGCGGCGGCACCACAGACGCTGAGGACACCGTCACAGGGGGCGGCGCCCGAGGTAATGGAGGCCGTCCTGAAATAGTGATCACCAAACCGGACTCGGGCAAGGACCTGCATGCCTCTAATGGCCAGAAAAGGCCAGAAAGGAGGCCGACTCTAAGGTTGCATCGCCCGCGCCATAAAGACAACCAAAGGGCCCGTCCTTCGGGGCAAAAGCCCGGCTCGGAGCTCTCCTGGGAGCTGCAGGGCCTGGACTCGGAGCGGTCCGAGGTGGTCGAGCCGGGCGGCGGCGCGCTGCAGCCGTCCTCGGGCGCCGTCAACGGCCACTCCCGGCCGCCGACGGCAGGCGAGCCGGGCCAGCGCACGGCGCTGCTGTTCCCGCAGCCGCCGCTACTGAGCGCCTCCACGCGCGGCGTCATCAGGAAACCGCTGACGCTGCTGCCACCCGGCTTCAACCCCGTGCCGGCGTCCAGGCAGGCCACGGTCCCGAGGACGCGCCGCCCCGGCGGCAGGCCCGAGGGTGGGCCGGTCAGCCGACCAACAGCCGGCGGCGGACCCGTCCGGCGGCCGTCCCTGCTGCGGCCCGGAGACGTCAGGCAGGACGGCACGGAAACCACCACGGAGGGGCTGCAGAGGCCCTCCACTGCCACGAAGGGACCGCAGAGGCCGCTCACTGTCACAGAGGGACCGCAGAAACCGCCCACCGTCACAGAGGGGCTGCAGGGGCCGTTCACTGTCACAGAGGGACTGCAGAGGCCATTCATAGTCACGGAGGGGCTGCAGCGGCCGTTCACTGTCACAGAGGGACGGCACAAGCCACTCACAGTCACGGAGGGGCTGCAGAGGCCGTTCACTGCCACGGAGGGACAGGACAGGCTGGTGGCCGGCACAGAGGAGCACGAGAGAACTGCTACGACCACTGAGAGGCAGGATATCCCCGTGACAAACGTAAACGGGAAGGAGAGTGTCGCCAGCGCAGGACACAAGCAGGCTCTCGGAACCAACACTGGAAAAGAGGAGCTTTCGATTATCACAAAAGAGCAAATGGAACCTGCGATAACTGTAGGTCAAGAAAGACCCGTAGCAAACCCAAAAGATACTGACGGGTCCGCGACTACCACAGAGGGGCAGGAGAACCCCGAAACCAACACAGAGAGTCACGAGAAGCATGGGGATACCACGAAAGGACAGGAGGAGCAAGTGGCCGGCACAGCACACGAAGCTGCGACCAGCACAGAGGGGCACAAAGAGCTTGTGACCAGCACAGGGCAGCCAGTCACAGAGTCATCGACTGCAGGATCCTCTTCAGTCCGGCCCCGGCCGTCACCCGCCCCGCCGGTGACACCAGCACGAGCCAGCCCTCGGCCCTCGACTAGGACGACATCGGCGGCCGCGGCGGCCGCGCGGCCCACCTGGAGCCGTCCGGACGCGGCCGGGCCTCGCCGCCCGCAGCCCGGCACGGCGGCCGCCGACGCGCCGGCCGAGCCGCGCGTGCTGGCACTGCTCGGCATCCATCGGCCAGGCGTGACCGGCTGCGCGGCGGCCGTCAGCGAGCTGGGCCTGCAGCGCTGGGAGGCGCTGCGCTGGGCGGCCGGCCGGCTCGACCGCCGGCTCCGGCTGCCGGTCAGCCTGCTGCCGGCCGACCACTGTGGCTCGCCACTCCGCGCCGTCCGGCTGCTGGCCCGCACGGCGCCGCTGCTGGAGGCCGTAGTGCACGACATGAGCGGCGCGGCCGCCGACGCCGTCTCCGTCGCGCTGGCCGGTAAGAACGTCACCGTGGTGCGGCTGGTGGCCGGCGAGGCGGACGGGCCGCTGGCGCCGTTCGAGTTTCAGGTGCAACCGCCGCCCGGTTCGGAGGCGCTCCTGCTGACGACGCTGGTGCGGGCCGTGGGCGCGCGGCGCGTCGCGCTGCTGCACGCGGACGAGCCGGACGCGCGCCGGCTGGCGGCCGCCGTCCGCGGCCGGCTGCGCGGCGCCGTCTCCTGTCTGGAGACGGTGCCGCTGGGCCGCGGCCCGGCCAGCCTGGAACGACTGGCGACGGCGGCGGCGACGACGGGGCCACGGCAGTGGTCTCGCTGCTCGACCGGACGGAGCTGGACCGGCTGTTCCAGCAGCTGGCGGCGCGGCCCGGCGGTGGCCGCCGCCTCTTCTTCATCGGCGATCTGACCTGGGGCGAGAACATCCGGCTGCTGCGCCGCCACTCGCTAACCATCGACAACGCCGTGCTGCTGCGCGCCCGACGCGGCGACGTCACCGCCTACGGCCAGCGGCTGTGGCGGCAGCGGCAGCAGGCGGCGCCGGCAGCCGGCGACGCCGACTCGCCGGCCGCCTGGCGGAGCCAGTACTGGCGCCAGTGCGGCACCAAGTGCGCACTGAACTCGGGAGCAGCCGGGGACGCCCTGCTGACGGCCAGCACGCTGGTGACGGCGCTGGCCTCTCTCAGAGCCGGCCGCTGCGGCCGGGACGCGGTAGGACCGTGCTCCGCAGCAAACCAGACGTGAGTGGCCTCCTCCATCCCCGTAAAGACATAGCTGCTCGTCGTGTGGCGTTTGCATTACCCAGAAATAGGATGGAAACACAGCGCAGGGCTACTCGAAATGACTTTAATTCTCATTTTCGGACGCAGGATAGCTATTTCACCGAGATCGATATACCAGCAGATGACCATCTGCCACGAATACGGCGATATGCGTCGGACCGTATGATCTCCAGTCCGTCAGCAGGCCGTCTGCTCCCGTGCACCGCGTTGTTGGCAAGTTTCGGTCAGCGGCATGAGCGGCTGGTAAGGTAAGACCGGACCGGCGCGGGTTCGACATTGAGCCGGCAGCTCGGCGGTGCGCTGTCCGTCAGGGCGGGAGGCGGCGGCGGCGGCGGCGGCCTGCGTGAGGCGCTACTCCGCGGTCCGACGGCCGGCCGGCCGGCAGATGTGGCGCTGCTCACGTTCGGAGCCGACCGGTACGCGGAGCTGCGGGCCGACGTGCTCAACCTGCGCAACATGCGCCGAATCACCGTCAAGGAGATGCACTACGTGAAGGTGAGCGGCCAGCTCTCGGCGGCCGTCGTCAGGGAGTGGCGACGGTAGGCGGCATGTCGCACGGCGAGGAGTTGCTGTCGCTTCAGTCCTCTCCGAGTTTAGAGGGCCTCCTTCACCGCGCTGCGAGCAAACGTTCCAAACAGACTTGAAGGAGGAGACCTCCGCCCGAAAGGAGGTCTTTTCGGCCTCCGTTGCATTATTCTTCATCGCATTTGCAATAAAAAGCTCCAAGAATGATTCCAGTACGGGTCGTTTGGTAGATCTGACTACCCTGCACGGGTCTCTGCGTTTTCCGTGTCTGTCAGCTGCCTGTGGTCTGCTCGTCGTCTCTGGTCTCTCAGCTGTCTGTGGTCCGTCTGCTGTCTCTGCAGTTGTCCGTGGTCCGTCCGCCGTCTCTAGTCTGATAGCTGCCTGTGGTCCGTCCGTCGTATCTAGTCTGACAGCTGCCCGTGGTCCGTCCGCTGTCTCTGCAGCTGTCTGTGGTCCGTTCGCCGTCTCTAGTCTGTCAGCTGCCCATGGTCCGTCCGCCGTCTCTAGTCTGTCAGCTGCCCGTGGTCCGTCCGCCATCTCTAGTCTGACAGCTGCCCGTGGTCCGTCCGCCGTCTTTAGTCTGTCAGCTGCCTGCGGTCCGTCCGCCGTCTCTAGTCTGACAGCTGCCTGTGGTCTGCTTGCAGTCTCTAGTCTGACAACTGTGGTCCGCTGGCTGTCCGTGGCTTGTCAGCCGCCCTTGATCTGCCCCAGATCGGAGAGGTGGACCGGGAAGGGGCGCACCTGAGCTCCGGTGTGGTGGCCAATACTCCGGACGGCGGCGAGCTGCCGGCCTCTGCCTGGCTCCGGGGCTGCTCTGCCGCCGCCACCACGGCAGCGGCCTCCACCACGGCGGCTGTCACAGACAGCACCGCGCCCGCCGAGACTGGCGCCACCTCGACCGCTGCCGCTACAGCCGCAGCGACCGAGCGCCAGACAAGCGCCGCCACTGCGGTTACGGCGGACACCACCGCCACCACGTCCACCTCCCGCACCACAACCTTAACAACGGCCGGCACCAGCAGCACAACAGCAGCATCCACGTCCACCGGCACAACATCCACTGCCGCCAAAACCACAGCCACGGCCAGCACCACCGGTACAGCCTCCACCGCCGCCACAACCGCAGCCACCACCCGCACCACCGGAACGACCTCCACCGTCGCCACCACTACTCCAACCCGAGCCAGCACCACGGCCAGGACGACCCCGACCGGCGTCGTCGCCCAGAGCAGCGCGGTGACCGCGGCCAATGCCGGCCCGCCGGACCACGCCGCCAGCGAATGGGACCTGCCCGGTCGCCGGCTGGCCGCCGACAACGGCCTTTACCTGGTGGTCAGCCTGGACGTGCGCGGCCGCGGCGGCGCGCCGCTCTCTTGCGGCCGGCCACGCCTCAGCGCGCTGCTGGCGCTGGACTGGGCGGCGGCGGCGCTGGAGCGGCAGCGCCGCCGGCGGCCGCACACCACGCCCGGCCTGCTGGTGCTGGACGGCTGCCAACAGCGGCTGCGGCGTCAGCACCAGGCGGCCGCGCTGCTGCTGGCCGCCGCCGGCAGCCGGCCGCTGCGGCTGGCCGGCCTGCTGGAGCTGGCCGGCTCCGAGGCGGTGGTGGCCGCCTTCCGCCAGCAGCAGGTGGTCGGCGTCGGCCGGCTGGCCGCGGCCCCCGGCCGCCTTTCGCTTTCGCTGTCGCCAGAGGCGGCTGGCGCTGCGCTGCGCCGCGCCGTGCCGCCTGCTGGAGCGGCTCCAGTGGCGGCTCTGCGCCGCCGCGCACGCGCCCCACTCGGCCTGGCATGCGGCCGTGCTGGACGCACTGTCGGCGGCGCCGCCGGCCGCCCGGCTGGCCACCAGCGTGGCGCTCTCGGCGGTGCCCAGCGACACCCAGCTGCGGGCGGCCGCCGAGGCGCTGCGGGCCGGCCAGCGGCGCGGCGCGCAGGTGCTGGTTGCCCTGCTGCCGGGCCAGCTGGCAGCGCTGCTGGTGGACGAGCTGCGCCGGCTGGACGTCCGGCTGTTCGTCGTCAGCGTTGACCTGACGCGCGCCGACCTCGTCGACTAGTGAGTGGCGGTCAACGTTTGGCCCACAGCAGAATTTCCCAGCAAACTTAGACACTGAGTGTCCAGGGGTCTTCTTCACGGAGCAAAATTAACGACAAAAAATCGAACTAATTGTTTTGCGATCCAGAAACCCCATGGTTGTCATGCACATCCTGTCCTGCTGTTGAGCTAGGCCTCAGAGCCCCCGGTGTTGAGATGGTGTGGCCTTCGGTGCAAATGCTCAGCTTTCACAACGGCTGACGTTCGTTGCGCGTAATCATTGTGTATGCCATCACACTCATCGCGGTAGACAATAAACACCTCGCAAACAGTGTTGCCAGTACTGTCTGAAGCTATGCACAGTTCGGAAGTGGAGCCGAAGGCCACGACGTCCACCACGACTGCTGGTACAGTCGTGCTGTGTTGCGACGCTGTTGCGCTGGTGTTCGAAAGCATCAAAACCTAGTCAAAGCAAAAGCTGCGTTTCGCAAGCTTAACGTTATCCGGCGGAAGATGACGCTTGCCGTGCTGTGGATGGGAGGCGTATCGTAAACTAGGACCATTTGTTCACATCGGCCATTGTTCTGGTACTGACCGTGAGGAGGCTGGGTCGCCATCTTGACAGAGCAGAGTTATGGGCAGTGGAGCTAGGCGGAGGGCCGCTGCCCGGACGGCGAACGATGGCGTCAGACATGGGTGGACAGCAGTGAAGACACTTGTGCAACATCGCGCCGCCGACGGGAACTGAGCGGCAGTTTATTAATAGCGCTAACTTAAAAGCACTACCGAGACATGACGGCGTAAAACCTTCGTACGTAGCGACAGTCATGCTCTTACGAGGACACCGGTCGCCATTGCACAATGCGGTGAGCTCCATTCCGTTTCGTTCTCCGTGTCTAGTGCTGCTAGAATACGGCAGCACGACCCACGAACGGCACTGTCTTCTGTGTCGGAGTGTTACCGCAGCATATCGTTTATCATCCTCTGTTTCACAACAGACCGTTGGCCATTGACCGGCACCGTAGCGTCCTGTATCACTCGCGCCGAGTCGCTGGGCACTTCCGCGCCTGTGGTGGCCAGAAGGTACCGTCCGAGAGGTCCTGAGTCAGTGGCACACTTCGCAACACTTTTTGTCGTGAAAATGTTCGCGGGGCGCGTCACCCAGTTGCTGGAGCTTGGCACTTCTTACTGTTGCGTGGGCCGGAAGAAAGCCGCATTTTAAATCTTCGAGTCTGCGTGAAGGAGAAAAGGACGTGTCGGCAAGACGCAGAAAAGATTACGATAGCTTTCATTTCCGTAATAATTGGTACACTGATGAACGAACCAACACAGTTACTGTTTTAATCGTGCGCGATTCAAATGGGTTTCACATTTTCGAGATATCAGCAGAGACGATGTCCCAATCAAGGGTGCTGGCCAGGATTTCCTGATTGGCCAGGACGAGCGGAACCTGACGCTACGTAATCCTGAAACAGGTGCATAGCCAGGAACTTCAGGAAAGTTGGGTCGGGCGGGTTGGGTAAAGTAGCAATGGCGAAAGGAGCACACGCAACCGAATGAAGTGAAGCCGTTGATAGTTCACGGCCTTTGTCAATAAACTACCCCGATGCTGGGAATGACAATAAAAAAGAAGGGAATCAGAAATACCGAGCCCTTATGTACTAGCCAAGGGCTCGTAGTTAAGGGCCGGGCCCTTAGCCCTCAGCTTTCTTGGCTGTGTTTGCCTTCATCCAAGAACAAAGCAACAGACGATCTTAACGTGCCACTGTTTTGAGCACGCATGTTTAAGACATGGAACGGACATGAAAACAGCAAACTCAATCAAAAACGCTGAGCATTTAGACACGGTGCTCAGAGCGTTCTGTCGGGAACCTGGGAGTGGCAGCCGGAGCCGGCGGCCGAGCCGGCCGGCCGCCCAGCGCAGCGCCTCCCAGCGCTGCAGGCCCAGCTCGCTGACGGCCGCCGCGCAGCCGGCCACGCCTGGCCGATGGATGCCGAGCAGTGCCAGCACGCGCGGCTCGGCCGGCGCGTCGGCGGCCGCCGTGCCGGGCTGCGAGCGGCGAGGCCGGCCGCGTCCGGACGGCTCCAGGTGGGCCGCGCGGCCGCCGCGGCCGCCGATGTCGTCCTAGTCGAGGGCCGAGGGCTGGCTCGTGCTGGTGTCACCGGCGGGGCGGGTGACGGCCGGGGCCGGACTGAAGAGGATCCTGCAGTCGATGACTCTGTGACTGGCTGCCCTGTGCTGGAACGCACATGTTTGCTTAAGCTTTGCAGAGATTCACAAATCTGTGATAAGGTGAAGTTTGTATACTTCCCATCCCAAATCAGTAAATGTATTGAGAATGGTCCTCGCTTGGATCGTGAGGTTTTGCTGCAGTCACTGACGTTTTTGTCATAATCGTGTTCCGAGAATCATGCGTCTTCCATCAATAATACATTTTCAGAACGACTAAGACATAACAGCCAAAAATGCAATGAATCAAAATAACAGACGACCATACAAACACGAACAGTGACTCGTACGTGAACGTACGTTGAGAGATTCAAATTGATCTGCACCACACGTCGGCAGAAAACGTCAGAAACAGAAGACAAGAGCAACGTCAACAAAACCAACAACAGCAACGCAGCAGAAAACGACGACACGACGAAATCGACCAACAAGAACCGGACTACATCCGAAGCCTAGTCAAGAAATACGACAGCCGCACAGTAGGACGATTCATGAACACCATCAGCGACCATGAATTAACCACCCTCTACCGTCTGACACCAAACTTCAAAGAACGAATCAAGGTGATCATACAGTTCGAAAATAATCAACGGAACAAGACCCTGAAGCAGACTCCGTTCTGGAAAACCTACGAGCAACACTTCTCGTCAACCGCCGACAAGTCTCTCTCTCTCTCCCCAGCCGAGCGAAAGCAAGAGACTAGCTTTTCCCGGCGCCGCCTGGCGTGGTCTCTTACCCGCGACGGCCTCGGCGGTGTTCAAAAGGGCACCTGTTACTTCAGTATCTAGTCTCAGATCTGAACCAGTCTACGATCAATCGATCACCCAGAGTCTTGCGATTTGTTGGCCATACTTTCCGGCCCTATTTACTTTGTTGGCCATGGCCACTTGACTGATGTCGCAGATCGCGTAAAACTAATCACACGACGTCCGAAAAAAACTGACGCACGTTCGTACATCATGGGCAATAATGGCACTAGCCTTCAACTGAGTATCATACGAAACGTCACTATCTTCTGCATCAGCAGGATGTCCTAATGTGCAAAATGCAAAATGTCAAGGTCAAGCTAGGTCAGACAAAATGTCCTTTACCTGCCAATCTTACTTTACCAGCCAAAGATCGATAACTACTCGCAGCCGTTGCGAGAAACGTCACAAGTACTGAGCTGAAACCTTCTGGTGAGCAGTTTTGCATTTCTTATCTTGCATGCAGTCAGTCATTTTGGCCAGGTCAGGTAAGTTTGCATTACTCTTTCTGAAAGGTATTCTGAGCCGCGTCAAAGTAGGTAAATGACATCTCGTGATCACCTCTGCATTAAGCCAGGTCAGGAGACATAATCATTTTCTTTTTTTCTGACAAGGAAAAAATTGCTCTGCTGCTCTGAGTGCGTAAGGACGTAGTGATTTCAAGATGCTAAAATAACGTTAAGTAATCTGCAATGATCTATGCAGGATCATTTAGACGAAATATGAATTTGTTTAGTGAGCGATCTTCCACAGACAATGTTCTATTGCATCTCCTTTTTACATCCACCTCATGACGTGACCTGACATGACCTCACGTTGCATTTGGTCAGCCTTGCGAAACGGCGCATAAAGATTTACATTCCTGGCTTGACGATTGGGAACTCAGCCGCAACCACTTCTGTAGCCCACACTGCAAAGCAAGTCCAATTATGAATGTGTTCTAGCCATGGCCTCTATTTAGCCTTTAATGCTGACATCAAACGGTTGTATATTCTTTTAAGGACCGTGTCCTTCGTTAAACCAAATAATCTATGCATTATAATCACGAATATCAACGAACGAAGCATGTCCAAACCGCCATCCGCAGAGACGTAAACATGCATGCATTGGCTTATTAATGACGTCATCTCCACGACTTGACGTACCATGGAAATGGTTTTCATGTCAAGAGTATGTAAAATTGATGGCCGACAGTTACCAAAAATTCGGTTGGGCTGGCTCTCACGGTTCGTATCTCATTCTCCCAAAACAGAGGTTTGCCCTTTTTGACACCCCTATTCCCATAGGCGATGCCGGGTTAACAGGGTAGCCCGGATGCTCATGTAACATTGTATATAGATCAGTGTACACAGCGTCAGCAGCTTGAGCAAAAGAAACAAACAGACAGGTAATTTAGACAGAAACTAAAGCAGTGCCGAAACGACCCGGGATCACCAAGACGGCAGGAGACAAAAGAGAACAAAACGGCAGCAAACTGTACGGTGGCTGAATCATCATCATAGAAGCAATCTGCCGGATAGAACTATTGGCAGTATGTTCAACATTTGTTGTGCAGCGTGCACTATGAGCAGTACCATAAAATGTACTCAAACACTAACCGTTATACAGGCGTATCTTTCCCAGACATGGCTCGTCTTACGGGTATCTATTTACATTTTTTGCAGGGACTACGCGCCCCATGTGGATCTTTGCCCCTCAGAGTTCGGTTTTGCACCCACCCCAATAATTTCCAACATGTTTCTTTTGAATGAATGGTAAACAAAACGCAAATTAAAATGTCATCGCCAGAATAAAGCGGGCTAAAACCGACAAGAAATATCCATTTGTGTAAAGATTAGGTTGCCAGGCCATCGGTCCCCACTCCAATCATTTACACAAAACCAGTCCCAGAACGGGCAATTGTACAGAGAGGGTCAGCGGGGCACGGGGCGGCCGTGCTATGGAGTTGCACGGCAGGATAAAGATCCTCCAGCGCCATCTGGCTTGCAACACATGTGGTAAAATTACTCCATATATGGCAACATTTAGGTGGCGGGGTCAGGGTCGAGCAACAAGCCTGCTTAGTTTGCTCAGCTGGGCTCTGATCCCAATGCCACACACTTCCATCACGTACGGGCTAAATTTATTAAGGAGTAATGATAAAAAGACACGTCCTAGCTTGTCTAGTGTAGTAATTTCGTTATTGGTAGTTTGTGACATGCCTTCCACAGAATGAAACTTATACGATTTTGAAACAATGCCAGTGTCTGGAATCAGCTTGCCTAAAGTTAGATTTACACTTAATTTTTATCAATGCTAATTTTACACTTAATTTACAATCAACGAAAATGTACAAGCCATGCTAATGAAATGTAGACACACAACAGGCAGGAGTTGAAACTCATGCGTAGATCAGCAAACTCTATATGAAATGTCTACCAAGGCGGAAAGTTTCCTTTAGTAAGCGAACCACATGTTCCAAATAGCCAAGAACTCCACTGCTAATGTACTGAAATGAGGAGGACCAGCAAATTTTGCTTAGTGTTGAAGTTAAGAAGGCATCAAGACTACCCACTAGAAAAGTGCGCCTCCATGTTGCCCTAGGCAAAACTAACTGCATGAACACGATACTATTCAAGTCCGCTGTTCAGTTAGCAAGCCGTATTACGTCTCAGGTGACTGGGAGAGAGTGCCCGGAATACTGGACACAATGGACTCAACATAGGTGCGACGACAGGCACATTACTACAAGCATCTCGGGCTGTATTTTGTGTGGTCGCATAGGCCTCTCAAGACACATTCAGTTTACTTAGCTTAGTAAAGGAGTCATGCCAGATTGATGGGAAGTCCGCTGTTGGTTGTTGGCCCACCTCAGTTCCCTTTACGCATCCAGACCAATACTACGCACCAGTAAAGACGTTCATCGCGGAAGACTCCATCGTAGATCACTGCCGGAAACAAGTCAGATAAGACAACACCTACGTAAGCATACGCCAGCCAAATCACCAAGCAACCCTCTGTGTTCTGCAACACTCAGACACGTTCCCAAATAACCGCAGCCATCACGGAGCGACGACAGACTAAACCGCTTGAATTGGTAGTAATACGGTGCAATTAAATGCCATAATATCCATTAGACGGGTAGTTTCACGTTGATGTTTGCAATGCTCCGAACAGCACTGTCGAGCGCACAAGGGCAAATCACATGCATGAAGGTTGCGGTTATTTTAACTTACGTAGATTAACATTAAACTATGACAGTCAGTGAAAGGTGTACCATACCATAAATTAAGCATATGCCGTGCACCTTATACCTGAATCGTTAACTGCTGTTATAGTAGGGAGGATCACTTCCAATTTGTCATTTATCCGCTATCCATGAAGGGCACCGTTTCTTACCTGCTAAATTATTAACAAATCGATGGCGTTCCAAGGACTGAGGAAGCCTCCAGACAGCCACGGAACCGACACTGGTATGACGCTTCAGAACTATACCCGAAATGACCTGTCCAGCTCGGTCAGCCGGTGAAAGAGCCGCCGGCGATGGGCTGGTGTTTCGCCGAGGCTGACCTTTCCACCCCGAGAGGTCGAGTGCGAACCCTCCGGCTATGCAAGGTTCCCGGACGGGTCTGGCGGTACCGGGGACGCTGTCGTTAGCCGGCCTCCAAACCGCGCAGCGCGCAGCCAAAAAAACATCACAACTTCAAATGGTGCAGATCAATTTGAATCTCTCAACGTACGTTCACGTACGAGTCACTGTTCGTGTTTGTATGGTCGTCTGTTATTTTGATTCATTGCATTTTTGGCTGTTATGTCTTAGTCGTTCTGAAAATGTATTATTGATGGAGGACGCATGATTCTCGGAACACGATTATGACAAAAACGTCAGTGACTGCAGCAAAACCTCACGATCCAAGCGAGGACCATTCTCAATACATTTACTGATTTGGGATGGGAAGTATACAAACTTCACCTTATCACAGATTTGTGAATCTCCGCAAAGCTTAAGCAAACATGTGCCTTTGACTTAAAAAAAAAACGGATCTCTTTGACCGGATCGCGACCATTGACATCCTCCGTTTAAATTTTGCACTCCATTAAGGTCTCAGTACAACATGGACCCAGCACAGGCCGAGTCTGGTAGGGACACCCGATATCGTCCCAAATTTGGAGAAGATGAACATCATTCGACTGCGCCCGAAATAGTTTTTTCATGACTCATTCATTCTGCTTCTTTATTTATTACACTACGTATTTGACTAAGCGAAGTTACGCAGACTTCACCTTATTCCGAGTTCAGTATGCCAAAAAGCAATGCATGTCCAACAATTTCTTCATCATTTTCAATCATCCTGGAAATCTGGTGTGCTCGGTTTTAGTTGCCTTGGCATTCGCCCTACTTTTCCTACTGCCAGTGCGTTTACGCAGATGGATGTTGACAAGGCTTGAAAAGCTTGGCCGGCATGTCACAGTGTATAATATGAAAGGACTCTCTGAAGCCAGGTTATTCCTTCCTCACCAATCTCATTTTTTTATGTGCAGTTTGAAATGGTTTTGGCGACCGATTTTGCTGATGTTCAAGCACGTCTGGAACAAGGACGCTGCCATCTCGGCGCACGCGGACACCACCTGCAAGGTCATCATTGCAGCCTGCATCATTTGCTGCCTATCGCACTAACTGCTCGTGCCGTCCACTGAGAAACCACGCATCACCATCTCACCCGGCAATGTGAAATGGCCGGCGGTTGTGCATATCCTGCGCGTCGCCACGACCCACCACCACAGCCACGGCGTGTATGTGTGATCGCCATTTCAACGGGCAACATGGGTCCCCTGCCTGAGGCGAGCCTTATCGTGCCGTTCGTGACGTCACGTCACGCCGTGCCGATCGCCCTAGGCTCGGCGGACCTCAGGCTACCGGTGACTTTGTACCGAGGTCACGGCCCTGCCTCCGGCGCTGCGGTGTGCGGTCTGTCCCATTATACACGTGGCAGTGGGTTGACATGTTATGCTACGGAACTGTCTAATTTCTTGCATGCATTTTGTCATCACCAAGTTGCAAATAATGACAGAGCTCCTGCTTTGGCTCCGTACCGCAGGTCTGGCCATTTACAATGGAAGGGGAGAAGAAAACAGGACGAGGTAAAAATGTCTAGCCGAGTCAAACTACCAAACTGACTGCCATCGCTTAGTGGAACGAAAACTGGCTTCGTGCGTCAGAGGTTTGTGCGCGCATGCAGCAAAGCGCTGAAGAACGGCAATCGTCTGCCGCATACGGGTACTTAAATAAGTACCGTACAGAAAGGCGGATCCATCACAACTCAGTTGGCAGAACCGAGAAAGTTCGTAACTGTCGGGCGTCACCGGCATGGCTTCAATGACGACCGTCATTCTAGGCATGAAGCCAACTGAACAAACGGCAACATTCCGCTGTTGGCCTTATTTTGCCGGTGTCTGAACTTGGCCAAAACCAAGACTTTCAATCGTGTGGGTCGCGC